>OVBA01005439.1:0-19872 GCA_900406435.1 Lepidium aucheri
TTACCATACCTCAATGATTTGATAGCATAGGCCAAAAAACCATCTTATCATTGACCCGGCAAGAAGCTTGGTGAACCATACCAAGGCATCCCCGGGTAAATTTTCAGTGAAGTGCTGGCACTAAGCTACGTCTTCGTTGTCCACGGTGTAATTGGTACCGTTCATCATGACATTGAAGGCGCTCATAAACTCTACGGGATCCGAGTTCCCATCGTAAGAGGGGAATCAGAGCCGGAACCCTCTGTTTACCGAGACTCTCTATAGTCGCGGTGCAAATAGCGAGTTTTGTGTCTGAGCTAGGATTCTTCCTATCTTGGGTGCCGAGCTAGTAGCTTGATGGAATTTGGACTTCATGTCATCTATCATCTTCAATATGGTTGCGGCGTCCAAAGTCATTTGGCTATGCTATCTTGTTGTGTTCGGTATGGCAGAATGATCCTATACCGAGGTGGTCGGGTTGTGGACTTGGAAAGTCCTGAAACACTGTTCTTTGAACACTAGCCAATGCCTCCGCGCACTGTCTGCTGACCTGTGTAGTTGGGATACTACTCTCATTCAAACAAGAATCGAGCCGATCAAACCTCTCGGTATGTCTTTGATCAGAAGCTTCCTACTGTGCAATCAGGTTACGCACTAAAGTTCCGAGTGTTGGGGACCCAGGTGGTGGTGGTGGAAGATCTATATCCTCCTGAGTTTCCTGTCGACTCTCTTTCTGAGTCTGAGTTGTATCCATGGTTGAACCGGTTTCAGCACAACAAGCACTAAAACGATGGTTCCTGATTAAGATAGTGGGAGAGAATGGGCAAGGACACTTGTGAATTTGAACGGGAGCAAGAACTTAGTTAACTGAGAAATAAGAAAGGTGAATGCCGAATTGATGTTCTTATTAGACTTTGAATGCCCAAAAAGGATCCCCCTTCTGGAAGGATTGTGCCTCTATTTATATTTCATAGAAGCGGTTACATGTGTAGAAAATAAAGGAAAATTTAAAAATCTTGTTGATAAGATTGAATATGTTAAGATTCATGCAAGATTTGTGGAAGTTTTCCATGTCGGAACAGGAAAACTTCCGTTTATTGTATGCTGATTTGTCGTCCGACTTCCCTTCAGGTTCGTGGAACCTTCTAAGACGAGACATTTTGCCAAGTCGAATATTTTATCTGTGTTGAAGACTTAGTGTTTGCAACCAGGTGATTCTTTTAATACTCAATCCATTATTTTCAGTGGACCGAAATAGAATATCGGATTCATCTCCAACAAATACCAATAATACTAATCGTATAGTTGAGCATACAATTAAAATTCTGTACTATTTGGTTCCTTTTCTTGGGGGAAAATAAAAATATAATGATAGATCGAATTAAAATATATGTAATTATGCTTTATATTAAAAAAATCCAAAATATATATATATAAAAACTTATCTTAATATTTCCAAAAACAAACTTTTCTTTTTAAAATATAATCTCATTTATACAAAAAAATATATATGTAAATAAAGTTAGTAATTATTTTTGTCGTTAACATAAATTGTAATTATTATTTGAATCAATTAAATTTGCTAAATGTATATGTGAGTATACAAATAAAATTGTTTATTATTTGGATTATGTTCTTCGGGGAAATTCAATATATAATATTACATCAAACTAATTTATATAGTTTTTCCAAAAATAGTTATTAAGTTTATAAACTTTTCACACTTATTTTTTTTTCTATTGATCCATGCTTTTTTGCTTCGCGAATTGTTTGAATAATACTGAAAACAAATTATAACAGAACAATATTCGCTGACATTATTCAATATAATTTTATTTTATTTTAATATAATTTTATGTTTAGTGAGTTATGATATATATATATATACATACTTTTAATACGTATTCACTTTTTTAATGTTTTCTAAAAAATCTTGATTATGCGCTTTAAACACTTACAACTTTTACATACCAGTTTATGATTCCATGCAACTTAGGATGAGAGTAAATTTGAAAATATGTATAGTGAATGAAAAAATATATATATATATATATATATATGTGTTTAGTTAAAAGTGAGTGAGCTGCCAAAGTTATTGTTTACTGTATAAGCAAAAATTGTTATGAGAAGATACATGTTAACATGTATATTAACATGTTTATAATTGTCCCACATCGACCAAATTTCATTTCTGTCCCCCTCCATCGCTAGTGTATATAGGTTCTTTATCTAATAGTTATAATTCATATCAAAATCAACTAAAATAAAATATTATAAATATTGTCTTGACTCTATCTCATCAACCAATCAAGTTTTATACTTATTTTAATCTTTACTTATATTAAGTTTTAGAACATGTTATTAGCATGATCACTTTTTGATCGTATAAGTTTAAGTTTATATATTATTATAATGGTTATATTGTACCTTCAAAATAGATGACTCCGTTCCCATATATATAAGTTAGATATTTTAAATATTATTATAATACTTGTTTAAGTTTCAATATTATTAGAACAGGCTTTTAAGTTTAAATATTGTTATAATACTTGTTTAATTTTAATATTGTTAGAGTATTCGTTTAAATTTAATATTGTTATATTATAGGGTTATTATGTCAAATTTGACAAAACTCGAGATCACTTCTCTTGATGTATCTGAAAGTAATTTTATGTGATGGCAATCGCAGCAAGGATGCATTTAAAAATGACGTAATCCTAACAAGATCGATACTTCAGAAGGAGTTGGGAGAATAGATTTGGCTTGCTCTAGATCAAAAAGATGAAGAAGAAGTCGTGATGGATCGTAAGGTCACACGAAGGATGCGGAAGACCTTCGATATTCCGTTGGTTCTTTGGATTACGCACCAAAGAGTGAACAAATTTGAGAAGACATTTTTAGATTCAAAGTTTGTTGGTTTATTCTCTTAGAGACCACGAAAATATAAAGGAAACTGATAAGAGGAGAAGTCTTGGACACACTCTCAAGATATTCTTGGAAATGACAAAACATTAAAGGTTGTCTTGAAACTACAACAACAATAAACTCTCATTTGACTCCTTGTTGAATCCTTGGATTCCCAGCCACATTTTTGGGCTTTTATTTAGCCTAGAATCACATTAACGAATGGGTCTCTTGTTGGTGTAACCCAAATGCCTCATGAAAAACCTTAAGGAGAAAACCCAATAGAATAAAACTCACTTAAGGGAAAAAGAGTGCAAATAAGTTGCACACCCATTTCTTAATCTTCTTGAATACGCATCTCAAGCATCAATGTAAGAATATGTTGCGTTTTGTTGCTCGTCTTCTTGATTCCATAGCCATTTCCATGTTTCCTTGTTAATGAAGTTGTACTTGAGTTGCACCGGTTGAGTCTGGAGATCGGGTTTGAAGTGGAGCTGCCCAATATCATATCAAAAAGGATTAGAGCTCCCTGATACCTTCGATAAGTTGAAAACGACTTTGGAAGAGAAAAAAAACAAAAGCCATGATTTTTATTCTACCACATCCATGATGGTTTAAAAAATGAATACATCATAAAAGAATATCATGTTGATCTTTAGCAATCACTCAAAGATAGGTTTGATCACAAGAAATATGTGATGTTACCAAAAGCTAAAGATGAGTGGTTGAACCTCTGTTCAAGATTACAAAAGTGTTAGTGAATATAATTTTGCTCTGTTTGGAATTACTTCCAGTCTGGAAATGTAATCTTGCAGCAAAAATACCAGGCAAATATATGCAAAAAATATTCAAAATTAATGCAAGTTCTTTTTGTAGCATAACAAAATAATGAACTTATGGTATCAAACCATCAATCTTGTACTAATAGATCAACTTCATTCCAAGAAGTGAATGTTGCATCGTCCAATTATAATGAACGTTGACGCGGTCGAGGAAACAACTGTGATCATGGACGAGGAAGTCGTGGACATAGACATGGACATGTACAAAAAGAAAAAATTTCTCCTAATGATTATAATTCTGGAAATAATAAAAAGTCCAAAGGAAATGAAGTTAAGCATGTGATAAATGAGCAACATAAGGGTGCTTGCTTCAGATGTGGTATGAAAGG
Source organism: Lepidium aucheri (assembly GCA_900406435.1). Lineage (NCBI taxonomy): Eukaryota > Viridiplantae > Streptophyta > Magnoliopsida > Brassicales > Brassicaceae > Lepidium > Lepidium aucheri. The sequence goes on from OVBA01005439.1 coordinate 4,055, forward strand.
ACATTGGCCTATACTTGTCGTACACCAAAACATTTGGTGGATCTGCATTAAAAATCACAAATGATGAAAGAGAAAGAAGATGAAACCAACTTCATCAATAGTGAATTTGGACTTTCTTTATATGTATAAACTAAGATACAAATCTCGATATATCAGATTTTGTAGTTGATTTTGAGGATATCAACAAAAATCAAAACGAATAAAATCTTCTCGAATAAGATAATATGACTTGATAATATTTAATAATATTTTATTGTATTTCTCTGTTGCTTGTAAAATAGTTTTTATTGTAATATAAATATTTTGGTTTTCTTATATTAATGCATTTTAATAATCAGAAAATGTTAAAAATTGAAAAGAAGGATGAAGATATATGTTTGGCAGACAGTGCTACAACACAATATTCAAGGATAGAAAGTATTTCTCCTCCTTGATATAAAAGATTCTGCTAGAAGCGTGAATATTATATCTAGTAAAATAAAAATAATTATTGGCTCTAAAAGAGCTAGTTTCTAAATGCCAGGGGGAACAAATTTGAAATAAATGAAGTGTTATTATATAGAAACTTGTTAAGTTTCAAAGATATCCGAAGAAATGGATCACATAGAAACTATGAACAAAAATGGCCTTGAATATAATTGCATTACATCACTTATTTTGGAGAGAAAAAAGCATATTATAAATTCTACCACCTTTATCCTCCAGAATATATTCCACAAAAAAATATGATTGAATCATACGTTACAATAAACCCAGAGTGTTGGTACATGGTCCATTTACATCTCAGCTTCGCTTAGGCCCAGTAACGGTCCGCATCATGAACAAAGCAATCTGGCCCATAACCAAGAAATAGCATAACTCAAATAAATACGAGAAGCTAGAGCTATGCGGAATAAGTCCTCCAGTTCCGAGAATTACGCCAGAAGAAGAGGAAGCGGGCGGCCAAAGTAAAATGGAGAAATAAGCGGAGAAAGAGCAGGAAGTAGTTGAGACCTGAATCTATAAATAAAGAGCTAGGTTAAGAGAGAGGGAAAATTGTAATGGGAGAGAGACGATAGTCGAAAATCTTGTGTTCCAAAAATTAATATAATCATTGTTCCTTTTTCTCTAGTTTTGCCTTTGTCTTTGATCTACTTAAATTTACATCTGCTTTAGCCCTTAATTAAATTTGATCTCTATCATCAACAAATTGGCGCCCACCGTGGAGTCGAAGCGTAGATCCGAGAGAATCCGAGCTAGTAGAAAAATGAAACAAACGCAGATAATTAAGCGGACATCCAATGATAATGAGGAGATATCCACATCGCAAATTCAACTGCCGTTAAACTTTAAATTGCCTTTGAGGCCAGCCGCTCGAAGCACCGCGTCCCAACGCGGACAAGCTCTAAATGATTTAAAGCAATTAATGGCCGACTTTGTCGAGCAAAACAATCAGCGGACTGCACAGATCCTAGCGAGGTTAGATCATCAGGAGCAGCGATTTAACAAATTACAAGCGTCGATCCCGCAGTTACCGCCCAACCTCGGGAATCAAATCTAGGGGAATATAGCTGTGAACGTTAATCAACAAAATGAGAATAACAACCAAACGAATGAGGATGATATTTCACCTCCCTTGAATAGTAATGCAGAGAATAACGATTTATTCGAAAGTGAAATACAGGAGATGCGTGCGATGATCGCAAATCAGCGAACTGAACATGCTCAGATGAGATCGCAGATCCATCACACAACAATTACTGTGCCCAACATCCAGCACATAATAGAGCTAACGTGACAAACTCTATTTACAAATCGAATAATAAGCACAATCGTTAGAGACGTTGGGAAAATTAAAGTTCCAACGTTTGAAGGAAATGCAGACCTAGTCGCTCATTTAAAAATATTCCGCCTCGCAGCAATGAAAGCATATTTTAATAACGAAGAGCGAGATGTCGGTTTGTGTTGGTTATTCTCCGAGAACCTCGCTGGATCAGCTCTCGATTGGTTCTCGTCTTTAAAACCAAATACGATAGATAATTTCGAGCAATTGGCTGAAGGGTTCCTTAAACACTTTTCAATGTTTATTCAGAAAAGAACCTCAGCAGAAAATTTGTTTGCAACAGTACAATAGCAAAACGAGCCTTTGCGAGATTATCTGAGCTGCTTCAAGGAAGCAAGAGCATTAAGTGTGAATATTACCGACGAAGTAGCCATTTGCACATTAAAAATAGATCAGTGGCCAAAATCGAGATTCCAAGCTAAAATGTTCTTGCGACCTTTTGATAGCTTGGATGACGCCCTTCATCGAGTTACTTATTTCATCGAATGGGAAGAAACAAATAGATTAGAGCTCGATAAGAAAGGTATAAAAGAAAAGCGTCATAAGGATCATCGGCGGAATAACAAAAAATCATTTAGAGAAACTGGCAAAGGCCGAGGAAAGCACGCGTACGCAGTTGGAAGCTCGTACAAAAGAGATAAATGGGAATATGATCCATCAAAGTTCTGCGATTATCACCACGCTAAAGGGCATTCAATAGACGACTGTATAGTAGTCCAGCGTCTGAAAAGGAATAATTAGTGGAAAGATGGAATGCGCAGGCAAAGATCTGAGTCTAGAGATAACCATGATTCTACTAAGAGAAGGCGAGGAGATAATAGTGAGCAGCGTGAGTATCAAGAGATAGAAGTCGAAAACCAGAAACAGCAAGCAAAACAAATCGACTTTATTATGGGCGGATCTTACCTCGTGTCGAAATCTATAAATTCAATTAAAGCCCATCAGCGCAAAGTAGAAACAAACTCCCAGCTCGGTTCGAGCTCGATATGTCAGGACGCTGTGATCACCTTTACTGAAAGCGAGACCTCGCACCTTGATAAACCGCACGACGATGCAAATGTTATCGCCCTAGAAGTTGTAGGTTTTGAACTCTCACGAATCATGATTGACACCGGAAGCTCGGTAGACTTGCTTTTCTATGACGCTTATAAACGAATGAATTTCGAAGATTCAGAGATGAGTAGTGATAAAACTCCACTTACTAGCTTCAACGGAACTATAAGTCTCGCATTATGAACCATTACGTTGCCCCTAGTCACTCATGAAATCCATAAGCTCATAAAGTTTGTGGTCGTAGACAAACCGGCTCCTTTCAAACGCTATCCTTGGACGACCCTGGCTGTATAGCATGAAGGCGATAGCCTCAACTTACCATCAATGCATAAAGTTTCCAATTAATAACGGAACTGGGGTCATTCGAGCAAGCCAATCTGCGTCAAGGGGATGCTACCGAACGACGTTCGAAAAGCTTCAAAATTAAACCTTATAGCAATTAGAGAAGAAAAGTGTCAATGCTACAGCTAACCCCAGACTATCATCTTTAGAAAGTGTAGCAATTGACACGACTTTCCCTGACCGAAAAGTGAAAATCGGAGTCGAATTGGAGCCAGATATCAAAACCGAGCTAATTGCTTTTCTAAAAGAAATCAAAAAAAAGTTTGCATGGAAACCATCTTATATGACAAGGATAAGTATCAAAGTCACTTCGCATGAGTTAAAGGTCGACCCAAAATACAAACCAGTCAAACAAAAGCGAAGAAAGCTTGGCCCAGAAAAGGCAGCCACAATTAAAGAAGAAGTACAGCGATTGCTGAAAAATGGCTCAATCAAAGAGGTAAAATATCTCAACTTGTTGGCCAATCTAGTAGTAGTAAAAAAGAAAACTGGTAATTGGAGAATGTGCGTGGACTTCACGGATCTAAATGAGGCATGCCCAAAGGATAGTTACCCCCTACCTCATATAGACCGAATCGTGGAAGCAACCGCAGGACATAAATTGATGTCGTTCATTAACACCTTTTCGGGCTATAACCAGATATTCATGCACCCTGATGATCAAGAGAAAACTTCTTTTATAATGGACCAAGGGATCTACTGCTACAAAGTAATGCCTTTCAGACTAGAAAACACAGGCGCAACCTACCAGCGATTGGTAAATAAAATGTTCACCGAACAAACAGGAAAAACCATGGGAGTTTATATCGACGATATGCTCGTAAAAAGCATGGTTTCAAAAGAACACGTCAAGCAGCTCCAAAGATATTTCGAATCTCTAAACGAATATAACATGAAGCTTAACCTGATGAAGTGCTCTTTCAGAGTAACCTCGGGAGAATTCCTCGGTTACCTCGTCACAGAAAGAGGTATCGAGGCAAACCCAAAACAAATAGATGCATTGCTAAGCCTTACAATGCCAAGAACCCCAAAAGACGTTCAGCGCTTAACAGGAAGAATCGCGGCTCTGAACAGATTCATCTCAAGATCAACCGACAAGTACCTACCTTTCTATAAATTGGTAAAAGGGAAGCAAGTGGGGGGAAATTGCAATTTGAGTGAAACAAAGAATGCCAGAATGCCCTCTGCGGGTTGAAAAGATACCTTGCTGAACCCCCTATTCTAGTAAAGCCAGTAGCTGGGGAACCACTGTATCTCTACATCGCGGTCTCGGATTCAGCTGTCAGCGGCGTAATTGTCCAAGCTAAAGGAAATGAGCAAAAGCCAATCAATTACGTAATCACAATGCTTGTGGGAGCAGAAATTAGATACCCAATTGAAGAAAAGTTAGCTCTAGCAGTCGTCACTTCAGCAAGGAAACTCCGACCTTACTTCCAGTCACATCCGATAGTAGTAATGACTTCTCAACCCCTTAGAACGATCCTGCACTACCCCAGCAAGTCAAGAAGACTAGTAAGCTATTGAACTTAGTGAATACGACATTGAATATCGAATTCGGACAAGTATAAAGTCTCAAGTTTTAGCTGACTTCGTAGTTGAATTAGCCCGAAATAGTGAGGTCAAGTTGGCCCCAAGTAAAAGATGGGAATTACACGTTGACGGGGCATCATCAAAGCAAGGAGCAGGAATCAGCATACGATTGGTATCCCCGATCGGTGAAATCATCGAGCAATCTTTTCGACTGTGCTTTGACGCATCAAACAATGTTGCAGAATACGAAGCATTAATAGCCGGTTTAAGACTAGCTGTAAGCCTCGGAATAAAAGAACTGACGGCACACACAGACTCACAGCTTGTTTCGAGTTAGGTAAAAGGAGAATACAAAGCAAAAGATCAAAGGATGAACGCATACAGGGAAATCGCAAACAAAGTAATGAAGCATCTTGACGCCTTTGAGCTTAGTAAAATCCCAAGAGGAGACAATACTGCAGCCTACGCCCTAGCAGCATTAGCCGCAACTTCTAATGTGGAAACCAGAAGGGTAATACCCGTCAAGCATATTCAAAAACCGAGCATTGATCAAAAAACAATAATGGGAATCGATCACCCCTTGAACGGCGAAGACAATATAATCGATGGGAGCGAGGTCATTTCTATCGAGGATGACTGGCATGACCTAATCCAGCGATATATACAAATTAGAGAGCTACCCTCAGATAAGTGGGAAGCTCGGAAGGTGAAATTGCAAAGTGCAATGTACATGATAATAAGTAACCAACTCTATAAGAGAAGTATATATGGCCCCTACTTGAAGTGCGTTAACAAGGAAGAAGCAACCAAAATTCTGAGCCAAATGCACGAAGGAAGTTGCGGTAATCATGCAGCAGGACAAGCATTAGCAATCTGAATCAAGAGACAAGGATACTTTTGGCCAATGATTGTCTCTGACTGCGAGAGGCATTCACAAAAATGCCAAAGACACGCACCTATGATCAATCAACCAGCCAAGCTCTTTAGCTTGACGACAATTTCATACCCGTTCATGAGGTGGTCAATGGACGTGGTAGGACCGTTGGAGCCATCAGGACTCAGGCGAGTTCGATTTATGTTGGTTTTAACAGACAACTTTTCTAAATGGGTGGAGACAGAGGCATACGCGAATGTAACGGGAGCACAAGTATCACAATTCCTATGGAAAAACATCATGTGCCGCCATGGTCTCCCGAGCGAGATAATAACCAATAACAGGATGAATTTAACTTTAAAACCCGTTAGGGAATTTTGTGAAAAATGGAAAATAAAACTAACAACATCGACACCACGCTATCCGCAGTCAACACAGAGTTTACATTATATTCAAAGTCTGGCATGAACGTTTAGAGCACCCTGATTCAGTCATGATGCAAAAAAATTTTAAAAATTCAAATGACCATCCGTTGAAACACGAAAAGATTTTTCAAACAGGAAAATTTCCATGTATTTCTTATTCTCCTAGAAAAATAATAACTCAGCCATCATCAACTAAATTTGGGAATAATCTTCAATGTTCTCAGAAAGAATACATGGTGATATGCAGGCCTATCCATCAACATTGCCGGGCATTTTGATATTTATGGTATTGATTGACGCATTCGGTAGATGGTCACATGTGTGTTTATTGACCACATAAAATATAGCTTTCACAAGATTCATTGCCCAAATAATTAGGTAAAGAGCACAATTTCCTAATTATATAATAAAAAATTATGGCTTGATAACACTGGTGAATTCACTTTACAAGCTTTCAGTAACTATTGTATGTCATTAGGAATTGATGTTGAACGTCCACTTCAACATGTTCATACACAAAATGGCATGGCAGAGTCTTTAATTAAGCAGTTATAAATTATTGTTAAACTATTAATACTCAGAACAAGCCAGTTTCGATATGGGGTCATACAATTTTGCACACATGGGTACTAATTTAAATATGCCCAAGTGCGTACCATAAATATTCCCCAGTACAGTTAGCATCTACCCAGAAGCCAGAGATTGCCAGAGATATTTCATCTCCGTGTTTTTGGTGTGTGGTTTATGTCCTTATAGTCCAACCGCAAAGAAAAAATTGGTACCACAAAAGAGATTGAGAATATATATTAGGTATACATCACTAAGTAAAATTTGGTATCTAGAACCAAAAATTAGTGATATCTTCACAGCACATTTTGCCAATTATCATTATAATGAAGATTAATTTCCAGTATTATGGGAGAAATGATAATCGGCAAAATTTGTCGTGAAGATATCACTAGAAAAGATATGATTGGGAGAAATGGAAATGGCCATGAAAATTTAGTTGAACTCTCTCAATAAAAGAAATGTTTTTGGACTTATTGTCATAACACATGAACATGTAAAACCCGTTGGGTAAAAATGGGTCTTTGTTCGGAAAAGAAATGAGAAAATAAGGTAACAAGGTATAAAGGCTGAGTTGTTGCCCAAAGATTTTCTCAAAGACCAGGAGTTAATTATGAAGAAACATATTCTCTGGTAATGGATTCAATTACATTCAGATTTTTGATGAGTTAGTGGCATCTAAAAACACTCCACATGGAGCCCGATCGCAAACCGGATATGTTTCACAGTTAGAGGCACTACAGTTTCTTTGCATTCCCAAAAGCAGAGTCTAGTCATTATCTCCTCAAATCATGCAGAAACAATTACACTTCACAAAACATGTATAAAATATATATGGAATAATCATGAATAAGGAGCCAACAATATTGTTTGAGGACAATGTTGCATGTGTCGCTCAACTCAAAGAAGATTATATCACGAGCGACAGAACAAAACATGTTCTCCCAAGATTTTTCTCCTACACTCAAGAACTTGAAAAAAATCAAAAAATGGATATCTAGTACGTCCATTCAAGTGATAATGCAGTTGATCTTCTCATAAAAGTGCTACCCACTACAACATTCAGAAAACATGTTCATGGAATCACGATGCCAACTACAAAATTTGTGAAGAAAGATTATATCCATTATTTTAGGAAGAGCTTGTGTTGCACATTTTTCCTGATATATGGTTTTTTTAGTAGATTTCCTAGAAAGGTTTAACAAAGACGATAAAGACATAACAAGAGAAAGTATAGTGATGATGATGTGCACGGAGAAATATTATGAAAAGACAAATATTAACCTGTTTCACCAACATATTAATATGCTTATAATTATTCTATATCATTTCATTTGTGTCCCCTTCATCACGAATATATATAAAGATCTTATATAATAGTTATAAGGCATACAAAAATCAAATATAAGATCCTTATGTAATAGTTATAATTCATACAAAAATTAAATAATGTAAAATATTATGAATATCTCTCGAGTCTATTTCACCGGCCTACCAGATTTTTATAATGATTTTAATCATTATTTTTATTAAGTTTTATATAATAATATTTTATTTTGGCTGGTAAAACATTTTTAAATATCAGAAGGCAAAAAAGAAAAAAAAAACATTTTTGAATATGAGAGAAGTTTGTTGACGAAAAAAAGAAAAAGAAAAGTGAACCAGAGAAACAGAGAAGCTGTCGGTTGAATATTACAAACGACGTCGGTTGCTTGAAGGAAGGAAGAAAGCCAAGAAAAAGCGAGGGTATAAGGGTCATTTCGTAGGTTCCCCTACCCCGCCGCATCAGTGTCTTTCTCTCACGTCTGAAATTGAATAATCGGAAGAAAATAAACAAACTCAAATCTCTTGCTTTACATCAAAATCTTTAAACTCGTAGTTGTTTTTTGCTTCCGTTTTGTAGAGATCTAGTAGTTGAATGTAAGTGGATTTGGTAAGAGTCATTAGGTTTCCTTTTCACCGAAGCTTTAGAGAGAATCTGCGAGCTCTTCTTGTTAGGAATTAGGGTTCGGGTTTTCTGGTGGAGAGGGAGTTATGGCAGAGGTTGTTCTGCACATCTACGATGTGACGAACAGTGGATCGGATAAGACTAACAACACCATTGTTCAGATCAACAGGTTCTTTAAAGACGGGATCGGTCTTGGTGGCATTTTCCACAGCGCCATTCAGGTACTCCACTGTCCTCGACCTTCGATGATGTATCTTCTTCGTTTTTGTGTACATGACTGGATTTAGTTTGTGTTTGTGTGTATGTATTCGAAATTGGAGAATTTGACGGCTTGATGTACAAATGATGCGATCTGATTTTCCCAAGATTATTTGGTTTAATGATGACTCAGGTTTCCATATATTCATCAGAGTCTCTCTGGAGACTTGTCATAATCAATGATGACTCGGTTTTACTTTATTGATCTTTGACCTAGGCAAACATAATTGCAAAAACCACTTTCTCGTTTGAGTCAAATGAAAATTTGATGAGCTTAGAAATCATTAGGCCTCTGAATTCTGAAGAAAGCATAGTTAAATGTATAATCCAGTGCTGAATAAAAGAAACCACCAGCACTTGACTTTAGATTTCCAAGTTAGTGCTGATAATTCTATGTCTTAGTTCTCTATATGTAAATAACATTTCATTGTTCTTTGTTGTCATTTCTTGATATAACTACTGATACGTCGGAAGAGTTATTTGACTGGCATCTCTTGTGAACTTGTGCAGGTATATGGAGATGATGAATGGTCTTACGGTTATTGTGAACAAGGAACTGGTGTATTTAGCTGTCCTAGTAGCAAGAACCCAATGTACACGTATCGTGAGAAAATTGTTCTTGGGAAGACAGATTGCACAATCTTCATGGTAAACCAGATATTACGTGAGCTTAGCAGGGAATGGCCAGGACACACATATGATTTGTTGTCAAAGAACTGCAACCATTTTTGTGATGTACTCTGTGACCGGCTTGGTGTGCCAAAGATCCCAGGTAAAGCCATTGTTAGGAACCAGTATGTGTATTTGTGTGTGTTGGTCCTCTAGGCTTATGTGACTGCTTGGGTTCTGACTCTTAACAGGTTGGGTTAATCGCTTTGCCCATGCTGGAGACACAGCATTGGAAGTGGCAGGAAACACAGCAATGAGGGTGGGTTCTCTTTTCTGCCCATGCTGCTTCTTTCTGATACCTTAATGCAGCTGTTTTCGTTTTAAAGTTGTGTGAATTGGGATTCTGCAGATAAAACAAGCAAAAACTGAACTAATATCAGCTAGTAAAGTGGCTTATCGCTTCCTTTCAAATGTAGCCTCATCAAATGGCTCCAATGGCTCTCCACAACAATCAGGAAGCCTCAACAATTCAGACAATGGGAACTTGAGATTGCAAGCGAGTTGGTTCAAAGGGTTACTTAACACTGCCAAACCTTCCTCAAGTACAGAAATAGACAACAAAGATGAAGGTGCAAATCATGGAATCAGCAATCAGAAAAAACAAAACCTTGACTCTTAAGGTTCTACTTTCTCAGTAGCAATCACCCTCTATCCACCTTAATGCATTCTGTTAAACTGTATATCAAAGTCGGAAAAGTTACTCATTTGTATCCATTACTTTGTATTACCATTGGAACCCATCTTTTCTTTCTATTTTTGTTCCTTCAATCAGAACGTGTGATTGTGTAATGAAGATATTTTCCAACACGTTACTGGCAAGTACCAAGCAAGTCATTCATAGCGTTAAAAGGGTTTGTTTAGGAAAATGTAAAAGGAGATTGCTGCAATTCAGGCACAAAGAGATTTCAACATGTATAATATGATGGATACAACTCAAAATGCGTCTGCAATATTATAAGGAAAGAAAACAGAGTATAAGGTGTAACATTAAGAGTAAAACAACAGTGCATCCTCACGCTCGAAGCAAACAAAAGAGCTTCTGAAATAAACAACAATTCACAACTTATACAATAAGAAATGCTTATTTGAGAAACGAAATGAGGAATCATGGCATTTTTCATCCCCGGAACATCCCATTGAACACAAACGCGTTCCCGTCAGCGTTTTCAGATATCTGTAGCGACGAGACTGCCTGAGCAGCAATCAAATCAGCTGATTTTCCTAAGTTGTTATCCCAACCATCTCTTGTGAATGGCGACCAGTTACTATCTCCTAGTCCATAATCGTTAGACACAAACCCAATTCCTTGAACCGCATAACTGGCACAACTTTGGCGAGGAACATAGCTGGTTTTTTCACCTCTAAATAGATTCATCTGAAAACCCTCATCTTCACCAAGCATGACCCGAGATGAATCATCAGAATCTTCGCCCAGTAGGACGTGCAGAGCAACGGCTTCTGCAATAGCAGCTCCTTCTTCATCTAACCTTTGTTGTTCTTCCAATTTCTTTTGCTTCTTCTTTTCAAGTTCAGCCCGGATGGCTGCAGAAGTAGCAAGAGCTTTCTCCAGACGTCTCTTTTTCTTCTCAGCTTGTTTGATACGATCAAATTCATCTTTACCATGTTTCTTCTTCACTTTCCTAGCAACTGGCTGAACTTGCTTGCACACTGCATGATCCATGATTGCTTGCTATAATTCTATAACTCTAACTAATTAACTGCACTAAACTTAGATGTCGTAGAGGATCTCAAGAACTACACCCACTCTGGTATATAGGAATACCTCATCGTGCGGACAATACAATCCCAAACAGAAACAACTGGAGACAACAGAAGGGAGACGTTATAAGAATCTGCAGACTTATCATTTTGAATCATACGCCCAACTTTCCCGCATCCCTTAGAATCGCCCATTTTCTGCATTGACATTTACTTGATTAGTTAAAAGTTGCTATGGAGAAACACTTTTAGAGCAACAGCATAGCTTTAGGCCAAAACAATAGCATTCAAAACTTGTATAAGCTAACACACAGTTGTAGATGCAAAACATGCCACCATAATTTCACCAAACAAGCAAAGATCCACAAAGAATTGTACTAGGGATCCACAAAGACATCAAGTCCTAAAGACGTAAAAACAAAATCAGTCAGCAGCCCAAGATTTATCACACAACACAAGTAATAATCCCAATTACTCGATGATTATTGAAACCCTATTTACCCAGAGTTAAAACCAAACTACAAGAACTCATGTACGAATATACACATACAAACGAATTCCACAAAACAGAGTCAAATTCTACAGAAAATTCACCGAATTTCTCAATCCTCAGCGAATATGTCGTAAAGCGTCACATAGACTAAGGGATCAAATTACACGAAAGCTAAGAACAGAAACCAGATCTGCCTCACAAACTCATCAAAAAACTATTACCTCAATTCAGCAAAAAAAATTCCCAGATTGAATAAAGCGATTAGGTTTAAATCCGTAAAAATAATCATCAAATCAAGTCAGATCGAAAACTTTTATCGAAAGAAGTCAATTCAATTAGAAAAAGACCGTGGAAATAGAAGATAAAAAGAGCAACGAGATGACAAAATTGGATCCAAACCTCGAATAAATGGCATAGAAGCAGCTGCCTTAAAAGACCTCCTCAAGTTTATCGGATAATACAGAGAGAAGAAGTAAAGTTGGTGTTAGGATGGAGAGAGAGAGAAAAAGAGAGAAAGGATTTGTAAGAGATCGATGATCGTATTAAGAGGATGATGATAGTACAAGAAACGTCTCTAATTAAAACAGGACACGTGTCAGTATGATGTCTGACTTTTTTGAAGTGCAAGTTTTCAATTGGGACTTTGAGACTTGGCCGGTGCGACCTCGTCTGTTGCGGGGCCCAGCACTCCTAACCAAAGCTATTATCAACCGTTAGATTCGATTTTGCTTAAGATTATTACGTTTCCAACTTTGCAAATCTTAGATTTCAATGTTAGTGACCTATTACAAGTGTCTGTGTTATTTTACATCACAATCAAAGCTTTAATTATTATTTTGCATCTAAAGTTATCAACTTGACTTTTAAGTTTTTTTTTGTGATGTTTTCTCTTCGGATTTGAGATGTGTTTTTCATACCTAGTCGGTTTCATGTTTCGTAGATGGGCCGTTTCATGGTGGTGATTTACCTTAATTGGGTTGGTTTAACACTTGCCCTCACAGATCAGTTCACACAGGCCCATTACCAAATATTCTCGGTGAATAAAAGACTGACAAGAGTGTCACAAACTAAAAGAATTCACATATAAACGAACAACTTTACTTACTAAAGAGCATGAATAGAAAGGGTCAGTTCTTATACCAAAAATGGTAACAGAATTGAATGTTTCTTCCAGTCAACCGGAGTCTTCACTTAAAAAATTTCTTTTGATTCTCACTCTTCTTTTTAGGCTCATTTAGAAAATAGAAAACACAGGCTATTAGACCTAATAAGAACAAGTGTATTGAGAGTTTCCAACAGAATCGCTAGTATAGTCTCTCATCAATAAAATAACTTATTAAAATTGTTGAAGCTTTCTAGATTAATGGTGTTGTTGTAACTTTCTTTGTTTCGATTAGCAGATGATTTGAATCTTTTAGATTAATGGCTAAACGTTTCCTTTAGTTTATTTGGGTTTTGTTGGTAGTCTGAGTTGTTATGTGTTAGGAGGAACTAGTAAAACCTTGTTTTTGATAATTGGTGCTTAGATCTAGTCGACTTTAGGAGGAGCTTGATAAATTAGGCTCTATGTTCATTCTCTTTGGCTCGTTTGGTTTTTCCCTAAGATAGCTCATGGTTAGTACCTTTAGTCGCGATCACTTGGCACATATGGTGTAAGTGACGGACTTTTGCTATTAGTCCGTTGACGTCTTTTGTTCTTGGATCAGCTGTGAACACCTTCCTTTCCCTCTGTTATCTTCAGTTCATCTCTACCCAATATCAGCTCAAGCTGCCTATTCAGTCATTTATCGCTTCATTTTCAATGGACCGGTTCATATTGTGTCATCTATCACTTTATTTCTATGGACCGATTCAAGTTTGTTTTCATATTTTTTATTCTTTTTTCATGAATCCAAATTGTTATAAGATAAACTCTTATCTCTTTTCATTTTTAATGAAATATTTACCAACTTAACAAAAAAAAAATTGTTGAGACATTCTCCCCTAAGACATTGAGAGATTGTTGAGAATCTCTAATGCATATATGTCACATTAGTTCAAAAAAAATAGTTAGATCAAGTCCACATAATAGTTTTAAATGTTGATTAAATAATTTATATATTATTATCTTCTTAATATTGATATATTTATAATCATAAAATAAAATTATCTATCTTTTAAGTTCTATTACACATCATTTTAATTTATCTATTAATATCATTTTTATTGATTTTATTTAAGTTTTGTTCAACAAAACTAATATAATACTTCAACAATCTTATATTAATTATATTCTCAAATTGAATAATATTAAAAATAATAATATTATATATATTATAATAAACTCATTTTGGTCTATCATAGATGGAGATGCTCTAAGTAAATAAAATTTTGGGTATTTATGTATATATATATACATATAAAACTGAAAGAGATTCCTATAAGACCTAAAAAAGAATTAAAAAAACCCTAGCTGCCATATGTTCTGATCACATGGAGTAGAATGGAGAAACAGAGGATGAGGTTGACTCAGAATCGAACAAAATTTTGTGTGTACCTTCCTAACCCTGAGATCTAGGTGTAACCGAAAGCATAATCAAATTTGGAGTTACAGTTCAAAAGTTATGATGATTTTTCAAAGACTAATGTCTGGAGATCGAATCTGCGATTATCCATGATAAGATATAATTTTTCGATGAACCAGAAAAACTCAAAAGACGATCAGCATATTTTTAGAAAGCCCCAAAAATCTAGTTTTTAGATCAATTTCTAGATTTCTAGTTATAACTCGGTGGAAAATCAATCTTTAAGACGACAGTCCATTTTTTACCATTTTTGAATCTTGGACAATGGGCACAAGCCTGAAATATTGTGTGAGTGAAGAAGGACAATTCCGCTCATAGAGCTCTGTTGTCGAGTGTGCGATCATAAACTTTTTCATTTTTGTGTACTTGTCGGATGGCAGCCCTTTCGGGAGTCCTTAGGATTGTTGAGGATATGATGTGCAAGTCCTTAGCTTTTTCTCAATTTATATTAGCCTTGTGCATAATACTCGGACCTAAGGACCAAACTAAAACCGATCCAAAAAGCAGGTTCGGGTCTGAGTCTGGTTCTAACAGTTTTACCCTGTTAGATATTCCTTAGTAATATATGTGGGTATCGGATCGGGTATGATTCCTACCCGGGACCATTTGGGTACTTGATTAGATTTTGGTTATTTGGAAATTCATTCAGGTATTCAGATGCACTTTTATTTCGGCTATTTGGGTATATTTAGGTATTTTTTAATATTTTGAGTAATTTTTGAAAAAATAAGTTAGGTAATTTTCACGTATTAGATTCCTTTTTTAGATCCTCGGATATTTTTTGAGTATTTGAATATCCGGATATTTTTGATTCTTGAAAGTTGAACTTGGATCCGAATAGAATTGATCTAAAACCAAACTGGTACGGTAGCAGATCCTAAATAGATCTAAAACTCCTTTACCCAAAAAGAACAGACCCAACCCTGACCCGAATATTCCAGATTAATTTATACGATTGTTAGTCTTATATTATTGATGTTCCTCATATTTTGTCGGTTTTGAGCTCATTATTACGGTTATATTTTGGGAATTTGTCTGTGTTTTATTGAGATTTCAGGTCAAAAACGTTTAGAGTTGGAATCATGCTTGAAGGTGGACTTTGGAGAAGTTTGAAGCATTTTCGGGTATTCTCCACGAGAGAGACGATCGATCGATCAACACAAGGATCGATCGATCAGTACTTTAACAAAGAATCTGCGCTTGATCTGAAGAACGACTTGGCTTCTGAAGGATCGACTCAAGATCCAAAGATCGATCGATCAGCTTAAGGATCGATCAATCAATGCCCTTCGATGAAACATAATTTCACGATTTTCCAGCTTTTGTTTTGGAACCTATAAATACTCTTTTCTTATTTTTATTTTTGTAAGTCGTCTTGGAGCTTAAGAAGAACGATTTTTACAGCAGTTTTAGAGTTTGTAAGCTAGGAAGAAGATCTCTTCACTCTTGAGAAGAATATCTGAACCCTATTGTTATTTCTTAATGCAATTTCAGTTTCGATTTATAATGATTTCTTTGTCTCTTTGTTTAATGTCTGAGTAGATCTTAGATCGG
>OVBA01005440.1:0-19870 GCA_900406435.1 Lepidium aucheri
ACGGCTGTAAGAGGAGCAGCTATGGTGCTAAAGTTCTTGACAAAGTGGCGGAAAAAGCTTGCCAAGCCGTGAAAACTCCTTACATGACCGATTGATGTAGGTGTTGGCCATTCTTCAATAGCTTTGATCTTTTCTTGATCTACACNAAAAACACATGCTCATTAGTGCAAAAGGTGCACTTCTTAATGTTCGCATAGAGGCTTTCTTGACGAAGAGTCTCTAGTACTTGCTTAAGGTGCATTAAGTGATCGGACAAGCATGAACTACAAACAAGAATATCATTAAAGTATACCACAACGAACTTACAAATGTAAGCCCTTAGGACTTGGTTCATGAGTCTCACGAATGTGCTTGGTGCGTTGGTGAGTCCAAACGGCATCAAAAGCCATTCTCATAAACCTTGTTTGGTTTTAAAGGCGGTCTTCCACTCATCCTTTTCCTTCATGCGAACTTGATGATAACCACTCTTTAGATCTAGCTTTGAGAAGATGGTGGCTCCATGCAGTTCATCTTGCATATCGTCTAAACATGAAATGGGATGGTGGTACTTGATGGTGATGTTGTTGATTCCACAGCAGTCCACACACATCCTCAATGACCCATCCTTATTTGGTACGAGCAAGACTGGAAAAGCATATGGACTAAGGCTCTCACGGATGTATCCTTTGTTCAATATGTCTTGAACTTGTTGCTCTAGTTCCTTAGCTTCTTGCAAATTGATGATGTAAGCCGCACAGTTCGGTAGTACGGAACTGAGAACAAAGTCAATCTATTGTTCTATGTCTCGGATCGGTGGTAAACCAGCTGGTGTCTCTTCTGGAAACACGTATTTAAATTGCTCTAAGAACTCACGGATCCTTGGTGGCAAATCTGCACAAGACATCTCAAGGCAAACATTGTCTTTAAGAGCATTAGTAGCACGATTTGCTTGGCACACAAGCTCTTCTCAATAACACTTAAAGTCACAAAGAGAGAAGGTTTACTTACCTTGGTGGACTGAACCCTCTTCAGGTGAAGCTCATACACTTGTGCTGGTGTCAAAGGTGCCAAGCTATACTTGTGTTTATCATGCACGAACGAGTAGAAGTTGGTGCGGCCATTGTGTAGGGCCTCTTTGTCAAACTCCCCATGGTCTGCCAAGTAGGAGATGTCCAGCTTGCATGGGAGCTACATCACATAGTGCCTGGTCTTGGTATGTTCCAATGCTGAAAGGCACAGTTACTTGCTCGGAGACTTTGATCTCCACCTTATCGTTGAGCCATCTCAAGTGGTACGGTCTTTGGTGCTTTGTGGTGGTGAGACCTAATTTCTCAACCAAAGACTTGCTAGCCACGTTAGTACATGATCAACTATCTATAATGAGACTACATACCTTGCCACTTATGGTATATCTCGAGTGGAAGATGTTTTCTCTTTGTGCGGTTTCATTCGGCACAACCATAAAGCTAAGAAAACGGCAAGCTACAAGAAGTTCTCCTACGTCCGGGTACGCTATATTCTCCTCAGCCTCTCCTACTGCTACATCTATCTCCATCTCGTCCTCATATTGTGATTCATACTCTCCTCCATTGGTGATAGTCATTGTCCTTCGGTTTGGACACTCTCTAGCCATATGTCCCCGACCTTGACACTTAAAACATACAATGTCACGAGTTCTAGTAGTATTTGAAACTTTAATAACCCCAGGTCTTTGACTCTTAGCTGGTTCTTGATCATCTTTCTTGTAACGACTATCTTGCTCAATAGCTTTGCCTTTGTCTTGCGGCCTAATGGCGAGTGCGGTCCAAGAGTTGTTGTTCTTGGTGCGGTTGGATGCAGTCATCTTTCTCTTGATGTGCTGCTCAGCTTGTATGGCAAAGTGAAGCAACTCCCTCAACTCATGATATGGTTGCCTCTCCACTTTCCTAGCTGTTCGGTCTTGTAGACCATCCAAGAATTGAGCCATAATAGTCTCCTCCAGTACTTTGGTTTCTAGCCGATTCTTCAAGCTCTCAAATTCTTTAAAGTATTCCTCCACGGACCTATTTTCCTGCACCAACTTACGAAACCTTTTTTGTAAGTCTCTATGGAAATAAGGAGGCACATACCTTTTTCTCAAATTAAACTTCATCTCTTCCCAAGCGGTGACTTGGTTGTAGTGATGGCGTCTACGTTCGGCCATGTCACGATCCCACCATGACAAGGCGTTCTCTGTGAGTTGAGCAACAACAAAGCTCACTCTTTTGTGTTCAGCATAATGGTAGCACTTAAAAATGTACTCCATTATCTTCTCCCAATCGAGATATGCTTCCGGATCAATTTTACCGGCAAACATTGGTGCGATAAGCTTTGGATCGATGTTGGTGCGTACCGGATCATCCTGCTCGCATCCACAGTGATGTGGATCTCTTCCTCGTGTGGTATGATGTCTAGGTGGTGGATAATCCGGGTCTGGATTAAACTCTTCCTCCCGGTAAGCGTCCGTGTCATCGTCCTGTGAGTGTACGGACACACAAGTGTTCACCGACCTTGGCTCCAAGCGATCCATACGTGTGTTGATGGCTTGAAGTTGTGCTTGGAGTTGAGCCAATGTTTCAGCTATGTTCGGAATATTGGCTTGATTTTCCATGTTCCAACACACGAAAATAAGTAGTTATTTTTTTTTTGTAAAAAGGTAAAACGTGAAAAGAAGTAAAAACACAAAAATGGAAAGAACAACTTAAAGAAACAACACAATTCTCTGCACCTTACACGAGTTTAGTGATCAAACAACCAATTTCTTTGTCTTCTACAATTGAAAACTAAGAACCCTAGCCATCACAATCAAGTTATAACTCGGATCTAAGCAAACAATAGCTCAAACAAATCAGAAATCTCAACTAACAACCTATGCAATAACGGTGAAGCAAACATTTAAATAAAAACGAGATAAAAATGAAAGAAATGATAGATACAACCTTCTAGGAAACCTTTGGCTCTGATACCAAAATGATACACGCCTCAAGGTTCTTCTCTAAGGTTGATGGGAATGGATCTTAATCAAAGGGAACCGTGTGTACTTCCTTTGATAAGAAGATGATGTATGGCAAAAGGGTGGAATGAAGAGCTATCCACTCGAACACACTCTCGATCAAGGGGAATCCTCTCAAGATCTCAATGTGTGGTTTGAACCTCTAGACAAGCGACTAAGCTCTCTAACGGCTAAGTTTTCTTGTAGAAGAAAATTTTATCTTTATTGACAATCAAAGTTGAATAGGTTACGCGGCTGCAAGGGGACCTTATAAATGGTCCTATCAGCTAGCCCTAAGGCCGACTCAAACTCAAAAGAAAGCAAACACAATATGGGTCGCATCCCATTAACAAACAAGAAACAAAAAAAACAAACTAAAGTTCAATGTGTGGCCTTGCTTCACAAGTTGAAGCCTCGGTCCACTTTATTAATAAAAAGGCCAAGAGACTCTAAGGCTCTCTAACCAACGGTGCTGGAGCTATTGGGCTTGGTGGACCTGCAAACACATTTAAATTAAACACAAAACATACCTTGTTGGACTGAATGATAGGCCAGGCCTTGTTGGTTTCTCTCAAGTCTTGATGGTTCTTGGCCCTCTTGATCAGCTTCTTGAATGTCTTGGTTCTAATCTTGACGTGTGGATTGGTCTTGGCTTGAGTTCTTGACCTTCTCCGCACTTCTTGAAAAGACTTCAACATGGCTCTTGTCGATCTTTATGCAGTCCGGTGAAGGAGCATCATCTTCCTTGCTCAAGACGTCAGCTACAGCTTCTCCTAGTTGTTCCCTAAGCTTACGTGCTCCAGCTCTGGTCATTAGCGTACTTGGTTCAAACAGCTTGATGTCCTCATCAGTATGAGTCAAACCTAGAGGTGATAAAGCAATATGACATAAGGCTTTATGATGCAGTGTTGGAGAAGAATCCGAAGAATGCAAGTATCGCCTTCTGCTCACCCAAAGCATGCTGTGTGGATATTCACAATAACATATTCGAGTCTTTTAACAACACCATTGATCCAGCACGCTTTTTACCTATGGTTGAGATGCTAAAGACAATAAAGAGGAAGGATATGATTAGGAATGACTTAAGGAGGACGAAATCACTCACGCTCCGAGGCAGATTCACTCCTTGAGTCATGGCAGCTATTGAAAGCGAGCAAGAGAAAGTAGTGAAATACTGCAGAATTATTCCTAGTGCAGAAGAACAATGTGAGGTGTTAGAGTCTGGACAAGCAGTTGGAGTTGACATCAGGCTGTGTGAATGTGCTTGTCGTAGGTGGTAGATGAGTGGTGTCCCTTGTAGACATACTTTACAGGTTTTTAGCGAGATGAATTTGAATGTAGAGGACTACATTTCTTCATGGTTCCTTAATACCACACAACAGTGTATTTACAACGACAATATACGTCCTGATAATGGAATGAAGTACTGGGAGAGAAGTGGAACTGTGGTTCTCCCACCTCCGAGTCTGGCTAGACAGACTGAGAACACTATTGGAAAAAAGCCAAAGCCAAAAAGGAGAAATAGAAGGGCAGACTCACCACAAAAGAAAGTCACTCGCAAGAAAAGAACCATGCATTATGGCAAGTGTGGATTTGAATGTCACAATGCAACCAAGTGCAAGAAGGTGGGAGTTCTTTACAAAAGAAACAAGTGCAAGAAGAAGACATCAAATGCAATGGAAGGCGAGCCTGCACCGGTTATGAATCAATGAGTTTGGATTGCAGTGAAGGAACAAGTCAGCCAACACAACATTCGACCATTTCAATCTGACATTATTCTTTACTATTTGAATCCTTATGTCGTTTTTCTCTTTTGTTGTGGTTTGGAATGGTTGTAGATTTATGCTGCTTTTCTCTTTTGTTGTGGTTTGGAACGTTTGTAGATTTATGGTGCTCTTCTCTTTTGTTGTGGTTTGGAATGTTTGCAGATTTACTATCAGGTTTTCTTAATTTTGTTTCTCATTCTTGGATCCTTACAACATCTTTCATACAAAACAGAATAATTCTTAGATCAGACCATACATAGCTATTGTTTTGTAACATAATAGAGTAAATAGATAGCACTTAGATCAGAAAATAGTAAAAGACAACCATTACACCTATAACAACCAATATGTTCTTCAAACTTCTTATTTCCATCTTGCAATCTCTTAGATCATCATAACAGTCTCCTCATATATCTTGATCTCATTTGCTAAACTCTCAACCTCATCAAGACAAGCATTCAAGCTCTTTTGCATAGCCATTGCATCACTATTCATGTGATCCACTCTTTCAACCAAATCCTCAATCTCCTCCACCATCGTAATATCCGCCCACTTGAAAACATGACTCCATCGATCCTGTAATCACTCTTACCAATGTCAAAAGACCAGAACCTCATAATATTAAAATTTTTAACCACAAATTCCTAGACCTTACCCCATCTGTTCCTTTGAGACAAGTGTAAAACAACCTTCCTGAGTTTTTTGTTGTTCCAGAAGTCTGCAAGATCACGGATTCGCCACACATACAAGTCATTGGAATGCCCCTACCTTTTCAGCCATTTCACTCTACAAACTACCAAACATATTGAGATTCCCACGTTTTTAACTCAAAACAAATCTTCGTCGCTATTTCGAGTTACTTATCTGGAGATACGAGGACGATAAAGCTTACTCTAGAATAAAAATCCGACTCCTTCAAATTCTTACTATCTCTGATCGAAGAACGAACCCTAGATTTATCCCCAATTCTATCATGATTTTGATTTTGGTAATTCTGAAAATAAGAACGGCGTCGTTTCTTTAATTTTTTTTTCACACACCAACAACCTTTAAACGACGTCGTTTTGCACAATATTGCCACCTCATATGAGATTAAGCCACATTAACAATATTTTGTGCTTAGTCACACAAATTTAATGGTTGATTCATGGATTAGACGGTCAATTTAGAATTAGAACAGATTTAAGTAGTTAATATAAATTTTTTAAAAGTTTAATCACAGAATTGAGATTTAGGACGTATCAAAAAGTTTATATAAAAGTCGGCATTATGGAAAAAGTTTGTTAAGAAATAGGCCCTTTTTCCATCTTAGGTCCATGTATAAATTACATTTACTTTTAAAATGTGTGTTCACTATAACGGAGAAAATGTTGAATTCTGAAAAGTTGACATATCACTTAAAACTTAACGCCATGCTTCTAATTCTAAATACAACTTTTTCTTGTATCATTCGTTTACAACTTTTCTATCAACAAATATTATATTTGAATTTTGAAAACACTAAAAACACAATTTAACAAAAGAAAAATGAAGTCAGAAGTCAAAGAACATATATTTTTAACTAAATGATCATTCCTGCTGTGGATGAGATATTTTTTTTAATGAAAAATGAAAATATGTTTATAGTTATTTATATTTATTTATAATATTTATATTTAATATTTTTTTAATTTTATTTATTTTGTATATACAAATTCATTCATTTCATATTTATCTAATAAATTAAAAATCAAATTATAATAATGACTCATGTTGTACACGAAATATATTTTTTGATTTCTATTTAATAAAATTTTGATGCATTATAATATTTATATGTAGTTGTTTTCACTAGTATCATTTAAATTTTTAGACTCGTGTTCATTAAATTTTTAGACTTTTAAGTTTTAATATACTGTTCATTTATGTTTTTAGACCCGTGTTTATTTAAGTTTTTTGATCTTCGTTCATTTAGCTCTTTAAACTCGTATTCATTTAGGTTTTCAAATAAAAAAAATAATAAATCAAATTAAAAGAACCAAACCTGAAAAATATCATAATTAGTCATAAATCTATGTTTCGAAAAAGTGATTCAAAAATTGAATTTGTATTCGATGTATTTTTTAATATTTGTTCTATGAAATCTTTAGTAATTTTGATTTTTAATGTAAAATTTATAATGAAGTCTACATTAAACCTATTTTTAAAGTTAGTTATTAGTCATATGTTATTTTTATCCTATCCTTCCTCTTTATCATATTAAGTGATATTTTAGGGAAAATTTTGTTTAGTTACATTTTTATCTATTTTGACTATTTATATAATGTAGATTAATTTCTATTTGGTTAAATAATTATTAAATAGATTAAAAATAATATTTTGGTTGGAAAAATCGAAAATTAATTGATACTTTAATTTATGTGTTACAATTTTAAACATTTTTTATTATGAAATAAAATGAAGAAGTTTATAACATGTCCAAAATGAAAATAGATGTGGCTTTAATATATAAGAGGCTCAGTTATGATTTATTTCATTATCATAGTTATATAATAGGTATATATAATTTTAAATATATATAAATTTGATGTGTATATAAAAAGAGGCAAAGATAGGCGTAAAGGAGCGTTTATAAAATTGAAAAGAAGTCAGAGAAAATAATTTAATTTCTTGTTTCCTTTATCTCTTTGCATTTTCTTAGCTCTGCAACTTCTTCCCCACCTTTCTACATTTACTATTTCAAATCAATTAGAAAATCTATCGAAGATCAGGCTGGTAGAAGAATGATCAAAAGGTACTTGCATCCTCCCTCTCTTCTTTTGTCGCCAAACCTCTATCTTTCTTCTTCTTCTTTTTTTTTTTTTAAAAAAATAAAATTATAAAACCTTTATCTCTTGCTTTCTTTCTGGATTTTGCTTCTTACTGGGTGAGATTGGGATTTTCTCGATTTTTTCTGATTTTGTGCTTCTTAGATCGTTAATTGATCTTCATCCCGCACTAACCCTTCTTATATGTAGTTCCCTTTTGATTTCCAATTGAACAAAGTCAAGTGAAACTAATTTACAGGTTTCGTCATTTGGGTTTTATTCAATATTATTCTTCTCCGTTGTTGAATGAGAAAAGCATTTCTGATTATGTTTAAATCAAAATTTATCGAGCATAACCAATTTTGATTATGCTTCTACACAGAAAACAGGTTTAGGATTGACAAATCATGTTTAAATTGGTTTAATCCCATGATTTCGTTAACTTTTTGGTTTAAAGTTAATTGGTTTACAGAAATCCAATTTTAATTTTGGTCGGTGGGCAATTTCTCATTTAAGTTTTAAATTGTGTGTAAGTAAGTATTCACCTTTTTATTTGGGTCTAATTAGATATTTAACTTATTACAAAATACGTGGAAATAGAGATAGATCATTCACCCTTATTTTTATTATAGATTTCATTAAATAGTTTTTTTTTCTAAAAAGCCATTTTTTGTGATGCATTTGTAATCCCAATTTGTCTAACTACTACTGCTACTTCTCACAATATTTCTTTTTATATATTTTTTCCTCCTTATAACCATACAAAAATAACACTATTTTTATTTTCTCCTCCTCTTATAAAATCTATCAAAAGCCTTTCTTCCATTTATTTTGCTGGTGGATATTCATTTGAATGAGTTCAGACAAAATCTTTTACATATTCATTCTTTTTTTTTTTCGATTGGAAAATTTGAACAACCTAGTTCATAAGTCTGTCTGAATAATTAAGAACCTAACTCAAAAAATTCAACTTTTCATATTTCTTCGTCTTAGCTTAATAAAAAATTCGATTTTTTTAACATTTTCTTCAATTTCTAATCTTCACAGGTAATTGAAGAAAGAGGAAGATATATAGAGAGAAGATAAACAGTGTGGACAAAAAGGAACGATGAAAACTGGTTTAAGTATGATTCAGCAGACTCTGACGCCGGAGGCTGCCACCGTTTTAAACCAATCAATTTCTGAGGCGGCGCGTCGTAATCACGGCCAAACCACACCGCTTCATGTTGCAACTACTCTTTTGGCTTCGCCGGCTGGATTTCTCCGACGAGCATGTATCCGATCTCATCCCAATTCATCGCATCCCCTTCAATGCCGAGCCCTTGAGCTCTGCTTCAGCGTCGCTCTCGAGCGTCTTCCTACATCAACGTCCAGTACAGCAAACGATCCACCGATCTCAAACGCGCTTATGGCGGCACTGAAACGAGCTCAAGCTCATCAACGTCGTGGAAGCCCGGAGCAGCAGCAACAACCATTGTTGGCGGTTAAAGTAGAGCTTGAGCAGCTCATTATCTCGATTTTGGATGATCCGAGTGTGAGTCGGGTTATGAGAGAAGCTAGCTTTTCAAGTCCCTCTGTTAAAGCTACAATTGAACAGTCATTGAGTAATAACAACAAGTCGATTAATCCGACGCCGATTCCGAGCGTCGGTTTAAATTTTCGATCTGGTGGTGGAGCTCCGGTTATCCGGAATAATTATCTCAACCCACGGTTACAGCAGAACGCGTCATCAACGCAATCAGGGGTAAATAAGAACGATGACGTGGAAAAGGTTATGGATATATTGGGTCGGGCGAAGAAGAAAAATCCGGTTTTAGTTGGAGATTCAGAGCCAGGTCGGGTAAGTTGTGAGATCCTTAAAAAAATTCAGACAGAAGAAGTTGGGAATTTAGCGGTGAAGAACTTAAAGGTAATTCATTTAGAGGAAATCAATGCGGATAAGGCTTTGCGAATCAGGGAATTAGATATGTATCTCGAGACAAGAATAAAGAGTTCAGATGCTAACGGAGGAGTAATTCTTGATCTTGGAGACTTGAAATGGTTAGTGGAGCAACCAGGCTCAACGCAACCGCCGCAAACGGTGGCGGTTGAGGTTGGGAGAACGGCAGTTGCAGAGCTACGGAGGCTTTTGGAGAAATTTGAAGGAAGACTCTGGTTTATTGGAACCGCGACGTGTGAGACTTATTTAAGATGTCAAGTTTATCATCCATCAATGGAGATTGATTGGGATCTTCAAGCTGTGTCAGTGGCAGCTAAAGCTCCGGCGTCGGGAGTTTTTCCGAGGTCAGTAGTGTTTGATCGTTTTAATTTCTGGTATAGAATAATTTCATCTTTTAATGTATTTTTCTCAGCTAGTTATCATATTTTTGTTTCAGGATTGTGAACAATTTGGGATCATCCGCTGATTCATTCACGCCTTTGAAGAATTTCATGGCTTCAAATAGACCGTTGAAGTGTTGTCCACACTGTTTGCAGAGTTACGAGCGAGAGCTCTCTGAAATTGAGTCAGAATCTACTCCTGAGGTGAAACCAGAAGTAGCTAAGCCTAAGCAACTGCCTCAGTGGCTCTTCAAAGCTAAACCGGTCAATCATTTATCAGTAAGCAATACAAACAATTGCAACGGCCTTATCATATGGTTGCAGATTATAGAATTTTCAGTTTGTAATGTTTGGGATTCGAATGTTTTTATTACTTCAGGCGAAGACTGAAGAAGTGCAGAAGAAATGGAATGATACGTGTGTGCGTCTTCATCCTAGCTTTCATAGCAAGAACGAGAGGATTGTTCCGATACCGGTTCCTGTCTCATTGACAACAAGCTCTTATGGTCCCAATTTGCTTCTTCGTCAGCCATTGCAGCCTAAGTTACAGCCCAACAGAGAGTTGCGTGAAAGAGTACACTTGAAGCCTACAAACCCTTTGGTGGCTGAGCAGGCCAAGAAGAAGAGTCCTCCTGGAAGCTTGGTTCAGACAGATCTTGTTCTTGGACGAGCAGAGGTTTGTCGATTTGGATATTTGTCTATTGTGATGGACAATTGTCTGTGGAAGTTACAAATCTGACGTTAATTCTGTGTACTTGTGTTTGCGTATTACAGGATTCGGAGAAAACTGGAAGTGTGCAAGTGAGAGATTTTCTTGGCTGCATATCGTCTGAATTAGAGCAAAATAACAATAAGATCAGTGTTCTGCAAAAGGAAAATCTCGGGAATTCGTTAGACATTGATTTGTTTAAGAAGTTGTTGAAGGGAATGACCGAGAAAGTTTGGTGGCAGCATGATGCAGCCGCTGCAGTGGCTGCGACTGTTAGTCAATGCAAGCTTGGGAATGGGAAAAGACGCGGTGTTTTATCAAAGGGAGATGTCTGGTTACTATTTTCAGGACCAGATAAAATTGGAAAGAGAAAAATGGTGTCGGCTCTGTCTTCCCTTGTGTATGAGACAAATCCAATTATGATACAACTGGGGTCGAGACAGAATGGTGGAGATGGGAATTCCAATTTCCGTGGTAAAACCGCTTTGGATAAGATTGCGGAAACTGTCAAGAGGAGTCCGTTTTCAGTTATCTTGCTTGAAGATATTGACGAAGCAGACATGTTGGTGCGTGGAAGCATAAAACAGGCAATGGATAGAGGCAGAATCCGTGACTCGCACGGCCGTGAGATCAGTTTAGGTAATGTGATCTTTGTTATGACAGCGAGCTGGCATTCCTCCGGGGCAAAAATGTTCTTCCCTGACAGTGAAAGTAAACTCCAGAATTTAGCTAGTGAGAGCTGGCGTTTAAGGTTATGTATGCGGGAGAAATTTGGGAAACGACGAGTTAGTTGGCTGTGTAGCGACGAGGAAAGAATGACTAAACCAAAGAAAGAACATGGATCGGGCTTATCTTTTGATTTGAACCAAGCCGCAGATACAGATGATGGTTCTCATAACACGAGTGATCTAACAACAGATAACGATCAAGAAGAGCAAGGTTGTAGCGGAAAGCTATCGCTGCAATGCGTTCCATTTGCATTCCACGAGTTTGTCAGTCGTGTAGATGATGCAGTAGCTTTCCGGCCAGTTGATTTTGGAGCTGTGAGGCAGAGAATCGCAGATACATTATCAGAGAGATTTAAGAGTATCATAGGCGAATCACTATCGATAGAAGTCGAGGATGAGGCGCTTCAAAGAATCTTAAGCGGAGTGTGGTTAGGCCAGACGGAGCTAGAGGAATGGATCGAAAAGGCAATAGTTCCTGTGCTGAGCCAGCTTAAGGCTCGAGTGTCATCTTCTGGTACTTATGGTGATCGTACGGTTGCTCGGCTCGAGCTAGATGAAGATTCCCTTGATGGAAGCGATGGTGATTTACTTCCGACAAATATTACATTGGCAGTATAAAAAAGTAAGAAGAGAGATGGGAAGAGCTGTAAATATGTCTCAACTGGTTTTGGCGGGTAAAAGAAAAACAGTTAGGGGTAAAACAGTTAAAACAAAAACAAAGTGTCTATATAGTAGTTCTTTCTATTTTTTTGGGGGTTTACTCGAAAGTGATTTATGTAGCGATTATAGATATTTATTTGATATATACATAATAGATTAATAAAGTAAACGATTTATTTTCACAATTCAAGGTATTAAATTTTAAAAAAGTTTGATAGAAGAGTACAAAAGCAGTTTTTCAATGCAGAAAAACTGTAAATTCTTTAGCATTTTTTCTATTACACGAAGAGACAAAAACAAAACTGGAAAAAGTTAAAATAAAAAATTTCCAAATAAAGAAAGATAGTTGAAAGCTTAGGGAGAGATACCAAAATTTTGGTTCACTCAATGATGAACATTGCATGTGTTATTCGTCATTTTAATCATATATTTTCTTTGAATTATTGTTGCATCTTGACCTTTTCCTCGACTCTTTTCTTCATTTTTTTTAATTATAAACTAATAGTATTAAATTATTACTTCATTTTTCTCTAGAGCTTACCTGTTACAACTAACGAAAAGGTATGACGCAAAAGTCTCACATGTTTATTAAATTATATTATGATCTAATGTAGAAATGGTTAAATTGTTTATTTGCTTATCGAGATAAGGTTGCTGTATTGTGAGATTAAAATAATTAGTATTATAAGATATTGGTTAATAATAGTACTAAACTCTAAAGATAACCTTTTTCTTAATTATGGTTTCCCTGATTACCGACAACAAATAGCACCATTTTCCAATACAAATCTTTTAGTCTAAACCGACTTTAACCGGATATTTTTTTTTGTAGATTTGCAGTTCAACTTTGACTGAAACGGCTGGAGTGGATTTTTGACAAAACAAATAAAAAAAAAGGCTAGATTGGATTTATCGAACGCATGTGATTCTGAAATGATTAAATAAAATTGTATGCTCAATAAATGTGAAAAGGATAGCAAGCAACTTGTAGAGGATTTTGCTATAAATTTAGTGACTCGGTTGATTTGGACAACTCAACTTCTTATAGAGATGAGTAAACTGTCTTCTAGTTAAAGCTCTCACCTAATATCTAAGCTTTTTAATTCACTCTAATGGATAATCAACGGAAATCATTTATTATTATCTGTGACGAGATTAGTGTTTTTATTTTATTTTTCGTAGACAGTTAACTATTATTTTTATGATGCATATGCATACTTTGTTTTTCTTTCTAAAATATCACTATCATCATATTCAACTATGTAATAGAATCGAAGGGTAACTTGTTGCTCAATTAAATAGTTCTTCATGATTTCAATAGAATCGCATATTGCGAATGACCAAATTGTTATATTAGCCGACACCAAATTCAACTTTAAAGTGAGCAAAATTGATGCACATTTTAACGAAAACCACATAACATAATCTCTAAAACCTCAAACTACATAACTCCGAGAAAACGAAACACAATATTAGGTAGTCGAGAAGGATCTAGAGACAAAGTTTTTATCATCATCCATAAACTTAAAAAACACAAGATAAATAAACTTCATTTCTTTACGAAATGCACTTTGATGGATCGAACAACACCATCTTTGCGTATAATCTCACATATGATATCGTCTTCTGGCTTTGCATTGTTCCTCTTATACACTTCGTTCCACTTGTATACCACAACACGGTCTTTCCACACTCCAATATTTCCCTTTAATTCCCCAAATCCATCGAAGAAATTGATTGAGCGGTCAAATTTCAAGGCATAGTCTCTTATTACGTGCTTAGCAATCACCTAGGAATAATAGGATCAACCAAATAGTATACACATTGGTTATAAGTAAAAAGATATTATCAGGACAAATCCACTTTAAGAATCGGAAAACTTTACCAATACACGCCTTGAAGACGATGAAGTTGAGATAAAGAATGGGTTTTGAGGATCATCAAGATACTTTTCTGGATCAGTTGAAGCAGCGCGATTCTTTTTTGTAACCCTTACTGCTTCAGAAAATCACTCAATATGTCTTTTAGAATCAATACATTTAGATGAAAAGAGACATCTGGACAAGTTTTTTTTTTACCTTTCGAGGAATTTCCACAAGCTTTGTTAACTTCACAAATCGCTGTATCATAATCATCATCATCATCATCATCATCATAATCATCA
Organism: Lepidium aucheri; assembly: GCA_900406435.1. NCBI lineage: Eukaryota > Viridiplantae > Streptophyta > Magnoliopsida > Brassicales > Brassicaceae > Lepidium > Lepidium aucheri. The sequence goes on from OVBA01005440.1 coordinate 14,122, forward strand.
TCATCATCATCATCATCAACATCATCACTGCTTCCAAGAGATAGAGAAATGATCATGTTGTCACACTTATCTTCTTCTTTCATACGATGATCATTACCATCAATTGTCACATCGTCATCATCCGAAATTTCTTGTATTTTGATTGGAGAGCTCATCCTCAAAGTGAGGCCATTACGGTGTATACGAACCCAAAAGCTCCGAGAACCATCATAGGTGAAAAAGAGGAAGTCTCTGTGAATGAGATCATTGTCTTTGACAAGCTTTTGCCACCCATCCTGGAAACTGATAGTCTCCTCTTGGCTATTTGTCCATTTCACAGTCCAGAAATGTCCTTCCGGCCTCTTGATAACAGCTGTTTGAGGGAGCGGCTTAGGATAGTACTTGTAGTTACTTCTTGGGATTACCTACAAAATGACAATGCCATATCAAACTGAAAACATACCACACTTAGTGATAAAGGCATCAAAACAAATTAACATTAAGAAAATGAGGAATCACATTTCAAGTTTAACATAGCAAATCCTAAGAGATCAGGAGCATAAAGATACTCTAAGAAACTAAGAGCAGGAACAGGACCAGACCCTTCTAAATCAGTAACTCAACCAAACCCTAGAAGATCAGGGACAGATGAATCAAGGTTTAACAGAACGGAGCTAACAGAACAAAGTAATGATTTTTGCAACTGTCTGAAACTCAACATAAACAAACAATTCATGGAATAATCTCATTAAAATAATCTTATGTCCAATATTTAAAGAACAAGAAAACAAAACAAAAAAGACAAAGAGAGAAAGATGGTACTTACCAAACGTTGAGAGTGTTCATGGGAGTTGTAGATGATGAGGAAATCTGGAAATGGAGGAAATCCATCTTCTAACATCATCGTTTTCTGTCTAGCTTCAGTCTGGATTTAAAAGATGAAGTAGTGGAGTTATATAGAATGTTCTAGCTGTTGGAGAAGAACATACAACAAGTGCTTGCAGATGTTTTAGAGTATGTGTGTTTACTGTTTAGTGTGAGTATGTGTACCATCTCGAGTCAAATAGTCAAAGTCGTAAAGCAATTGTTGAATACGTCATTCCTGAATACAGCTTTAAAACTGCCATTGGCAATAAACGTATATATTTGCAGAGAGCTTTGAGAATACTCTCTACTCTCTAGTAAGTACCACAGACTCCCAAAATATAAATTTTACAAATCAATTATATTAAACTAAAATCAGTCTCCCTTTTCCAATACAAAAATGTCAAAAAAATAGTTACCATTAAAAAAATAGTTTAGAAGACAACCAACTTTGATTCATACTCTTTAAACCTCTTAAATCCTTGTTTTTCCAATTTCAATTTTAAATATTTGCTAACCGAACCAAATTCACTTTGTTGTAAAGTAATTTGAATGATTGCATCAAACTCACTGTTAATTAAGTCTCGACATCAAAGTAAAAGTTCATACAATCTATTGATTACCAAAGATGAACTGATTAATAATCCTGGAATACTAACAAAAGGAATTTCAGTAACTATTAAAATCAGAAGTTTTCTAAAAGAGTTGTGCAAATCTCAATTGTTATTAAAATTTTATCCAACTTTCTATAGTTGATGTTTTAGAGCTTAAGCTTACATATAGAGTGTATGTATATGTGAACCTAGATAATTTATTAATCTTAGTTATTAATTAATGCCTTATGGAGAAGTTGAGAAAATATAATAAAATAAAATAAAAGCTTATAAAGTAAAGAATGAAATAGACAAGCATACAATTTAAAGAAGCATCACAATTTGACATTAAGAACTTTAAACAAGTCTTGAAAGTGAGGAAAAAAAGCCTTAACTGGTTTCGAATGTTGCCTCGCAATGGTTTGAATTATAGATGCTCGAAAGATCCTTGGAGTGCATATTCATGGTGGAGTCGAGAAATGGTCATTGGTAGGGATGTTGACGCAGGTTAAAAAACCCGGCCTGACCTGAGTCTAAATTGAATTCACCCAAAAAAACCCAAAATCAAAAAATCCAACAAGATTTTAAGGGGAGTGTATTGAAACCTAAATTACAAATGGTTTTGGGATTTTTTTAAAATTACCTGTTATTCAATTGATCATTTCTAAATCACTTATGAAATCTTGTGTTATTCATTTGAAAATTTCTAAAAGGTCACTTAAAATACTATACGATTGTATAGTATCTTGTTATTCATACAATAGTTTATCAGAATCATATAAAATCTCTTGTTATTCCAAACTTAAGAATTCTTATCTATAAAAACTATCCATTCTGATTTTATGAGTTTTTGAATAGCTTTTAGTTGAAAAAATAATATCTGAAATACTCATCTATTTAGATGTGATTTCGATTAAAAAAAATTCATATACGCTCACCAAATTAAAGACAAATACACGATTTTTCAAAATTCATCTTCTCCATGTGTTTTGAAACACTAGGCACTTATCGGTATCCTCGTCTCCAATTTTAGATTTAGAATAACACAAATTTTTATCGAAACCTATGTTCTCAGCAGTAGATTCAAAACCATAGCTTTTACTTTATTAATTGTCAAGTGTGTTGTGTTGTATTAGCTGAGTTTGGTTTTAGCTACCTAGTTTCTAATAGTTAGTGGCGTTGTTCCTTTGATATTCTTATATGGCGGTGGTGTTGCTTATTTGCTATTCTTATATGGTGATTGCTTTATCTGTTTGATTAGATGCAATATCAAATTCTTCAGTTTGATATGGCTAATGGTAATCTATCTTTTAACTTCTATCTCGCTTTTCCTTTCTTCATCTATTGTAGTTAGCTTAATCAGAATAATTGCTTATGTTTGTATTGTGTAGATCTGCATTCAATCGGAGGCTTGGTTCCTCTTCTCAGATTTCTGAAAATCTCTCATGCTAATATTCGGTAAAAAGTTGTTGATTTCGTAAGCACAATAGTTCAGAACAATCATAGAAGTCAAGAATTAGTTATGGAAGCCAATGGTTTGGAGTCACTGATCTCGAATTTCCCTTCAGACACAGATATACATGCTCGAACGCAAGCTCTTGACGCAATATCATGTAAGCCAGCTCTTATATTTTATTGTAAATTTTGAGATCACCAATACCTTTTGGGATTCTATTGATGAAATACTAATGCCTTACTTTTTACAATATAGCATGTAGCTTCTATTCTATGGAATGTGAAGGGGAAATGCAAGGTGGTCCAGACAACATCATTCTCAAAACGTTGGATATTGATAGCATGCATATAATGGGGAGTCTGCTTGAACAAAGCATTGCATTGCCTTACTTTTGTTTATCAGGTACCTTTTCCTTTTCATTGTAGACCACCAATGCAAGATTATGTCATCCTAACGCACATGGATTGTTTCTTTGTGATCTTAGTTTTGTGCTGCTCACTTTGGGATATATAAAAGTAACTTAATGGGCTTTTTAGGGTTATAGCTAATAGTAGTAGAGAAAAATAAATAAGCCACAAAGTTGCCGGTTGTGGATATTAGTTAGTGTTAGTTGTATGTAGGTGTGTATATATAGCCTCAATAAATAATTTTTCCGATGAGTTGCCATTGGTACTACGTTCTCCTCCCTTTTGTCAAAGTAAGTAATTCTTGCTCTAATTCTATTCATTTTTACTTTTTGTTTATGAAGGTTGTAGGCATTGACTATACGTTGATAGTAAACTCTATTTTTAGTTTATGGGTTCTTTCTTACATTTTTTTATTGTATGACTAGTTCTCTCTCATTCAACATGGGCGATTTAGTTGAAATAAAAAGAAAGGGTTCATATAGTCATTGGTCTGAACTGGAAAACAATTTTTTTATTGCGACTACTAGTAAATGGAAAATCAAAACTTTCATGATGTGAACGGAAAATTCAACAAGTTAACCGTGGAGACAAGGGTATTACTAACTCTAAACCAAAATTTAGGAACTAAGAAAACCTATAACCAATATAAAATAGGATGAAGATCCTGAAGGGTAAGTATCAAAGCTTGGCAGATCTTCTTCGTTATAGTTCTGGTTTTGAATGGGATCCAGAGACGAAGAAATTCACCGCTAAAGATGAAGTGAGGGACGACTATTTGAAAGTAAAAAATATTTTAAAATAGAAATAATAATATAGTAGTTTTTATTTATGTATAAAACTTACTATGGTGATTTTGTTCTTTTTCTTAGGCTCACACAAGTAATAAACATCTGCGTGATGAGTCTTTCAAGATTTTGAGGATCTAAGCATAATATATGGATCACATGTTGCAACTGGACAAAATGTTGTGGGATCAGACAATGCCCTTGATGCATTTACATACTAGGGTTGAGATCATGAGGAGATAAATGATTCAAATCGTCTCAAAATGATTGATGGTGTAGAGGGAATAGCGTACAAAAGAACATCAGAGCATGTAATTTTCTGTTCACTAGAGAAAACCATGGGTGGGAAACTTCCTCCAAAAAGGAAAGCTAGAATTGATGTAGTTGATTCGAACAAGACATTTGCTGAACTGAGTGAAATTGGTAATCAGATTTTTGGCATTATATAGAATGAGTGGGATAAGGAAGTTGAAGAAAAAGAAGCCGAGGAAAAAGCTATTGATGTGTGGGCTGCTATCAAAGAAATTCTAGATTTAGACAAAGATTTGTGTTACAAAGCAATGACTCTATTTCACAGCTTAGGTATAAAATCTTGATTTGTGCATATGTCTGTAACGGAACATAATGGATAGATTAAAAGCAACCTTCTTAAACCAAAAGAATGATGTGGAAGCATAACAATTACGTTTTAATCGTTAGTCATTCTATACATTATTTATTTGATTCCCTTTTATCTTGATTTGTTTTGAGCTGTGTTTGTTTTGAGCTACGTTTCATAACAATCTTTGCTTTTTTTTTTTTGGTTTGATTTGGTTTAAAGAACTAATAAATTATTAGAGAAACTTATCTTGAATTTTTTGGTTCGTATGTAATACTTTGTTTTTTACTTTTGTTACATTTGGTTTACAGAATTAATAATTTTATATGATCTGTTTGTGGTACTCATCAACACAACTGTATAAACAACGGTGTACGTAACACAACTGCAAAACAAAATGCAGATTTTATAAATACTTTCATACCATTAAACTTAGAAAATTGGCGCTTGCATATACATTATAATTGTGAAACTCATTTTCAAGTTCTCAAAGTAATCATATGTTAAGAGGCAAAATTGCAAAGGGAAAATTTTGAAAGCAAAATTGCAGAGGGAAAATTTTGGAAGCAAAATTAATGCAAGTTTACCATGTCATGGTTAAGGTTAAAGTTTGAGAAGCTTAAGAAGAGGGAACTTTGATTGTATCAATGAGAAAAACTTGAACTGTGTTTTTGTATTTTGGAGTAGAAAGTGAAACCAATGAGTTTAGAAGAAAATAAAGTCATTTTAGAGATAAATGTTAAAACAGAAAATTCGACAAAACAGATTACTGATCTGCACACAGAACACTGTAAACACACGAAACACTAGATTTATTCAAGTAGACTTTTTCTTACAAAAGCTTCTCACTTTATTGGAAATTACTCTCTCAGAAACCAACCTAAATCTAGATTTCTTAACCCCAAACACGACCTTGACAAGTCAGAACAGATCTCTGACGAGTTTAAGCTTTTTAATCTTTCTCTCTAAAATTCTCTCTCAAAAGCTCTAACCCTAATTTACAGTTAACCTCTCTTTTTATAGGCACAAGAGACAAACTCTCTTGCCCTAAAATCTCTCCAAAGATT
>OVBA01005441.1:0-19867 GCA_900406435.1 Lepidium aucheri
TCATTTTCATTTCATTGTACACGAACCTTTGATCATTGATTTAATAAAGTTGATCCTTTCTCTTCAAAGACCGAGTTCTTTGTGTTAGTTCATTAGAGTCTTAGGTGGATTCCTTTGTTCTCTTTTGTTCATATCTTTAGATCTTAANGTGAGAGATACTTCTGGTCTATTGGTCTGCGGATTAAGATTTTTTAAGTGATTCAAGCATTCTTGTTCGTCCATTGATTGAGCGAGACAATCACTTCACCTTCATCACCGCCGATTTCACAAAGGAAGCACGTAGAGTTTCCCTTTGTCTAATCTCCACCACTTCTATCATCTAGAAGCACCCTTGGATCGTGTATGAAGAAAGTTGATCAAGAACCAGCTAAGAGTCAAATACCTGAAGTTAGTAAAGTTTAAAATGCTACTAGAACTCGTGACATTGTGTGTTTCAAGTGTCCAGGTCGCGGACATATGGCTAGAGAGCGTCCAAACCGAAGGACAATGATTGTCACCAATGGAGGAGAGTATGAATGACAAGATAAGGACGATATGGAGGTAGATGAAGCAGTAGGAGAGACTAAGGAGATTGTAGCCTACCCGGACGTGGGAGAACTCCTTGTAGCTTGCCGTGCTCTTATCTCTATGGTTGTGCCGGATAAAACCGCAAAAAGAGAAAAGATCTTCCACTCGAGATGTACCATAAGTGGCAAGGTATGTAGTCCCACTATAGATAGTGGTTCATGTACTAACGTGGCTAGCAAGTCTTTGGTTGAGAAATTAGGTCTCACCACGAAAAAGCATCCATGACCGTACCGCTTGAGATGGCTCAATGACAAAGTAGAGATCAAAGTCTCCGAGCAAGTGACAGTGCCTTTTAGTATTGGAACATACCAAGACCAGGCGCTATGTGCTTTAGCTCCCATGCAAGCTAGACATATTCTACTTTGCAGACCATGGCAGTTTGACAAAGAGGCCCTACACAATGGCCGCACCAACTTCTACTCGTTCGTGCATGACAAGGGCAAGTATAGCTTGGCACCTTTAACACCAGCACAAGTGCATGAGCTTCAGCTGAAGATGGTTCAGTCAACCAAGGTAAGTAAACCTTCTCTCTTTGTGACTCCGAGTGATATAGAGAAAGCCTTGTGTGCCAAGCAAACCGTGCTACTAATTCTCTTCAAAGAGAATGTGTGTCTTGAGATGTCCTGTGCAGATTTGCCACCAAGGATCCGTGAGCTCTTAGAGAAATTTAAAGACGTGTTTCCAGAAGAGACACCAGCTGATCTACCACCTATCCGAGGCATAGAACATCAGATCGACTTTGTTTCCGCTACAGCAGTAGCAAACCATGCGGCTTACCGCATCAATCCACAAGAAGCTAAGGAACTAGAGCGAAAATTTCAAGACCTATTGGATAAAGGACACATCTGTGAGAGCCTTAGTCCATGTGCTGTTCCAGTATTGCTCGTGCCAAAGAAGAATGGATCATGGAGGATGTGTGTGGACTGCCTTGCAATCAACAACATCACCATCAAGTACCGCCATCCCATTCCAGGTTTAGACGATATGCTAGATGAATTTCATGGAGCCACCATTTTCTCCAAGATAAATCTCAAGAGTGGTTATCATTTAGTTTGCCTGAAGGAAGGTGATGAGTGGAAGAGCGCCTTCAAAACCAAAAAAGGTTTGTATGAGTGGCTTGTGATGCCGTTTGGAATCACCAGCGAACCAATCACATTCATGAGACTCATGAACCAAGTCTTAAGGGTTTACATCTGTAAGTTTGTTGTGGTATACTTTGATGACAATCTTGTTTATAGTTCATGCTTGGCCGATCACTTAATGCACCTTAAGCAAGTACTAGAGACTCTTCGTCAGAAAGCCTCTATGAGAACGTTAAGAAGTGCACCTTTTGCACTGATGAACTTGTTTTTTTAGGCTTTGTCATAAGTTTACAGGGAATTCGTGTAGATCAAGAGAAGATCAAAGCTATTGAAGAATGGCCAACACCTACATCAATCGGTCATGTAAGGAGCTTTCACAGCTTGGCAAGCTTCTACGGCTGCTTTGTCAAGAACTTTAGCACCATAGCTGCTCCTCTTACTGCCGTGATCAAGAAGGATGTTTCATTAGAATTGGGAGAAGCACAAGAGAAAGCCTTCTCCGAGCTGAAGTCATGCCTCACCAAGGCTCCGGTTTTGGCTTTGCCAAATTTTGAGAAGACTTTTGAAGTGGAGTGTGATAATTCTAGTTTGGGAATTGGGGCTGTGTTGAATCAAGACAAAGGACCAATAGCTTACTTCTGTGAGAAGGTAAGTGGAGCCACTCTCAACTACCCAACATACGATAAGGAGTTATATGCATTGGTTTGAGCCTTAGAAGTTTGGCAACACTATCTACTAGCCAAAGAGTTTGTGGTTCACACCGATCATGAGACTTTAAAGCATTTGAGGGGTCAAACCAATCTGAAGAAGAGGCATGCAAGGTGGTTAGAATTCGTGGAGACATTTCCCTATGTGATAAAATATAAGAAGGGAAAGGAGAATATAGTTGCGGATGCTTTATCTAGACGGCACAACTTTATTACCATCATGGATGCCAAGGTTTTAGGATTTGAGCTCATCAAGAACAGCTACAATGAGGATCCAGACATTGGAGACATTTATCAAGCTTGCCACAAAGGAGCTTTTGGATCTTACTACATCCATGAAGTGTACTTGTTCCAAGAAAAGAGGTTGTGCATACCGCAAGGATCAATGAGGGACTTGATACATAGAGAAGCACATTACGGAGGACTTAAGGACCATTTTGGTGTTGACAAGACTCTAGCCATGGTGACCGAGTATTTCTTTTGGTCACACTTAAAGAGAGATGTGGAACGGTTGTGCATCAAATGTGCAACATGTTTCAGGGCCAAAGCTATGCCTCATCCTCATGGTCTATATCTTCCTTTACCTACTTCTAATGCTCCTTGGGAGGATATTTCTATGGACATTGTGTTAGGTTTTCCGAAGATTAAGCACAAGAATTCAATATTTGTTGTAGTGGATCGCTTCCCAAAGATGGCTCAATTCATACCTTGTGACAAGACAAATGATGCATCACAAATAGCTGAGCTTTTCTTCAAAGAAGTGGTGCGTCTACATGGAGTTCCAAGGACCATTGTCTCCGATCGAGATGCCAAATTCATGAGTCACTTTTGGAGGACTTTGTGGCGTAAACTAGGCACCAAACTGCTCTTCTCAACCACTTGTCACCCTCAGGCCGACGGCCAAGTTGAAGTGGTAAACCGTACTTTAGGTACTTTACTTAGAGCTATGGTCGGTAAGAACTTTAAAAACTGGCTTTCTTGTTTACCTATGGTTGATTTTTCTTATGACCGAGCTAACCATTCTTCTCTAAGTTTTCACCATTTGAAGCAGTATATGGTTTCAACCCTTTGACGCCAATGGACTTTACACCACTTCCTACACGCCACCACCTAGACAAAGACGCAAGTGCCAAGGCCGAGCTGATCCGCAAGCTACATCTCCAGGTCAAGGAGAATTTATAAAAGAAGGCTGAAGCAATCAAGCAAAGAGAGGACAAGAGGCGCAAGGCTGTGACATTCAAACCGGGAGATTGGGTTTGGCTACACATGTGTCTGTAGCGGTTCCCGAAGAAGCGCAAGTCCAAGCTCTCACCACGCGGTAATGGACCGTTCCGAGTGCTAGAACGGATCAACGAAAATGCCTACTGCTTGGAGCTGCGAGGTGAGTTCAATATTTCTTCAAGTTTTAAAGTTGCTGAGCTCTCTCCTTTCCATGTAGACAATGACGATGCACCCATGATGGAGCATCTTCAAGGAGGGAATGATGAGGACATCAAGCCGGTTGAACCAAGCAGACCAATGACCAGAGCTAGATCACACAAGCTTAGAGAGCAACTAGGAGAAGCTGTAGCTGACGTCTTAAGCAAGGAAGATGATGCTCATTCACCAGACCGCACAAAGATCGACAAGAGGCATATTGAAGTCTTTTCAAGAAGTGCGGAGAAGGACAAAAACTCAAGCCAAAACCAAGCTACACATCAAGAAGAGAAGCAAGACATTCAATACATTCAACAAGCTGATCAAGAGGGCCAAGAACTGTCAAGTCTTGAGCTGGAAGCAACCAACAAGGCTTGGCCTTTCATTTGGTCCAACAAGGTATGTTTTGTGTTTAATTTAAATGTGTTTGCAGTTCCACCAAGCCCAATGGCTCCGGCGCCGTAGGTTAGAGAGTCTTAGAGTCTCTAGGTCTTTTTATTAATAAAGTTTACCCAGGCTTCGACTTGTGAAGCAAGGCCACACATTGAACTTTTGTTTGTTTGTTTTCTTTCTTGTTTGTTAATGGGCTGCGACCCATATTGTGTTTGCTTTCTTTTGACTTTGAGTCGGCCATAGGGCTAGCTGATAGGACCATTTATAAGGTCCCCTTGCAGCCGTGTAACCATTCAACTTTTGTCTTCAATTAAGATCGAACTTTCTTCTTTAGAAAACCTAGCCGTTAGAGAGGATTCCCCATTATCGAACTTTCTTCAAACCACACTAAAAGATATTTAGAGGATTCCCCATTATCGAGAGTGTGTTGAGTGTATCAAGAAGCCGACCATACTTCTTGTGGATCACTCCTCAATCCTCCACTTTTCCGCAAATTGAAACATCTTATCAAAGGAAGTACACACGGTTCTCTTTTATCAAGAAGCCATTCCCATCAACCTTAGAGAAGCACCTTGCGGCGTGTATTATTCCGGATCAACATATTCTTCATTTACTTCCTCTTTGTCTTGCTGGGGTTGCTGTCCTCGCGGGTCTTCACCGAGTAGAGATGTGAGGGGCAGAATGAAAGTCGTGTTCTCTCTTGCGTTGAGTGAGGTGTATTCAGGGAAAGGGAGAGAAATTCTAGCATCTATCTTCTCTGGGTGGTCAAATTTGTACATGGCTCGGCCTTCAAACTCGCCTTTAGCAAAGAGGCTTGCTCCTTGGAGGTACCTCATGTCCATAAATTGAGGTACTACACGATTCTTGTTCTGCTTGTTCAAAGGTACGCTGCAATCCTCCAAAATTTGGGCAACTACACCATTGATGTAGATATGCCTGGCTTTACCCATTCCTCTTCCTGCTTGTGCCATCGCCCAATTGCGGTAGGTCAGAAATTTCTTAGCCAAGACGAACGACATACCGAAATTTCTATCATCTCCTTTGTTTTGCATGCCGCTTGGAGTAGTTCCCACTATCTCCTTCATTGCCATGCCCATCATCTGCATTTCTCCGAGGTTGATCGGCGAGGTGGCGGGTCTAGCAAAAAGTACATTGGCGATGGCTGTCCTTGCGTAGTTGATGACGGGGTTCCTTATCTAGTTACCCTTTCTCCTTGATGAGTCGTACTCTCCACAACCCGTCATCATATTCCAAACCTCGTCGGTCTCCTCGTCGCCTATTTCTAAGTACACCAAGTCCCCGGATGCAAAGCCAAAGATCTTATCCATTTTCTTGAACGTCATGGTGTATAGCTTGTCATATACCGTGAATGTTATATAGCCTGCTCCATTCTTCTCCATCAATTCGGGTACCTTCTTTGAATATACCTGGATATCCATGGTTGCTAGATCTGCTTCCCCTTTCTATTCTCTTGTGCAGAGCTCCTTTCACCATGCTGAGTCTGCATAAACCGCCAATCCATTAGCTCACCCACTGACTTCCTCGCCGTCTTCTTGACCTGAGCTTTTTTCTTCTTTTGATGATATGTGTCGTCCTTGCCGTCCAATTGGACAATAAAACGGCAAGCTCTGAGTTCACGATTTCTCTCCGTACGAATCAACGCTGAATCCTCCAATCCCACCTCCATTCTTTCCATCCAACTCTCTGTGCGTCTAGCATGAACTTGCTGCGGATTTCCTTACTCTTTCTCTTATCCCATGAAGACATGTTTGATGTTTGTGAGAGCAAGGTTTCTTAACTCGGAGAGCTTGGACTCATTAGAATTTCCTCGAACAAGAAATCTTCTTCTTTCTCCAATCAGTTTTTCAGCGCAAAGAGAAGAGAGTATTATGTGTTTAGCGAGCATAAGAGTGAATGAGGGATTTGAGGTGAGAGGAGCTCAATATATAGAGAATCTTTGTAGGGCTTTCCGGAGAAAAATAAGGAAAGAGGAGACAATCTCGGTTTCCCATGCCACCTCGCAGTTCGTCCTCGCTGTCTGAGTCAATCCTAGCCTTTGATTTCAAATTTTGAAATCTTGGGAAATCTTATCCCTCTGATTGATCTGACCTAGATTTGATCGCTCCTTGATTTTTAGCTAATATTGTTAGCTCATGGGCCCTACTTGGTGAGCTAGAATCAGGACAATTCTCCTTTGTAACCGACAGCATGATGCCTTGTTCCTTCTACTCGCAGCTATAACCAAGGCATGAATACCCATTCTAGAAAAAACAAAGCTTGAACTGCTCTTGTTGTTCTGCCCATTGAATATTCTGAGTTTTGATTAATTTTCTGCCTGTGGCAATATCTAAAGCCATGAACAATTAGACACAATATCAAGATCAGCTTAGTGTAAGGCATCCATATGATTAAGCTCTAATTCAAGAATTCACTGAATAATAAGTGTGTTTTAAACGCTATGAAATTAATTGGGCTATAACTCTATATATAACGATACTAAGGTGTGCAAGTAGGTCTATGAGTAGTTTTCAAGGCAATGTGAACACTACTTGCACACCTTCCTCGGCCTCATTCCCTGAGGGATACTGGTTCCTTGCCAAATTCATCTCATTCCTCGCCCCTTTTGCATCTGAGGATCATATGCGAGGCAGGCTCGTTCTTGGTCTATTCGGGGTATTACTTCCTCTAATTTGCCAAGAACGCTGCCAAGATGACATTCTTGGTCCCTTTGTACCTGAGACGTAGATAGACATACAAAATACCCATAATAACAAAGATAAAAGAAAAAAATGTTCTCCAAAACAAAAATTAAAACGAATTTAAACAAGTTTCAGAAGTAAATGATAGACATGGGATTCCCTCCTAAGTGGGCTTTTTAGAGTCACAACCTTGACTCTCCATACTTTCTCTAGTATGGGTTTGTGAGGGAGACCAGAGCCCCCTCGGTGACTTCCACGACCGTTCATCCAATGGTTCCTTCGATCTCAAAACACTGTCCGTTTATGGTGGGTTTCGTTCCTCTTCCTATAAGGTCAAACATCATTCCAGTACCGTCTACAACCTTAAACTCTATAGTTCTATTCCTTACATCGATCAATGCTCTAACTGATGCCAAGAATGGTCTATCCAATAGCAACGGATCCGTTGGCTCTTCGTCCGTTTCCAAAACCACAAAATCTATTGGGACTAGAACATTACCAACGCTTACAAGAACATCCTCGAGTAGTCCCCTCGGCCTTCTGGTGGTTCTGTCAGCGAGAACCAGCGATATTTTGTAGTCTTTGAACTTTGAGTACCCTAACTTCTGAGCAGTGATTAGTGGAATGAGACTAATAGATGCCCCAAGACCACACATGCAGTTGATGAACGCTAAATGGCCCACAACACATGTAATTGTAAAACTCCCCGGGTCATCCAACTTTTATGCAATAGCCTTATGTAACACCCCAAACCGATAAACTCAAGTTGCCATACATTTAGCAAGGCCTTGGGCGGACCTTACACTTTACCATTTAATCTTCCATAATTCACTAAGTCGAAATTCGATTTCAAGAGATGTGACCAGCCCAATCAGTTCATAATAAAATCTGGTTCCATTCTTTTTCAAACTAAAATCAAGGTTCAAAGAAAAACGATAACTTAACAAAATCAAAAGTGGTTCTAGCATCAAGTTCAACTTTAAATAACATAAATAAAACCCCTAATTTCCATCCTAAATCCACCTCCTCTCCTTTCCGCCTTGGTCTCGCTTGTACTAGCCACTTTGTCGATCATTGGCTAAGTTATTACCCAAAATCACGCAGATTGAATAAGCAAATGAATTTGCTTAGTGGTTCGGTCATTCCGTCCCACTAGGCTATAACCAGAACATGTATTCAATAACAAATCAAATAAACCAAAGAACAATCACGATCTTAGGGTTAACTTGTCGACTAGTTTAACTACCCGGGTTACTTCCGGATCAGCTAAAGTAACGTTTCAATTCCGAGCATCATTCTCAACATATCACGAACCCTCAGGTTCTAAGTCACATATCACGAACCCTCAGGTTCTAATCGCATAAACGAACCCTCAGGTTCTAATCACATAAACGAACCCTCAAGTTCTAGTCACCTAAACGAACCCCTAAGTTCTCATATCTCAATCACGATTTCGATCACATGATCCTTCCTTTCATAATCAACAATTCAACCTAACCATTTTAGGGTTCCATTAAACCTATTACCAAACACAAATTCTAGGTTAAACCTCACCGTCACGAACTCACCTTTGCCTTAATCTCTCTTTCGAGTTTCTCTTTGCACTATGGGTTTCGATTTTCCTATTCAAGCAAAACCTTCAACAAAATTCAGCCTCTTTCCTTGGTTCCACTAGATCGATTCTCCTAGCCTTTCTTCGAGCTCTCTCTTTCTTATCCTAGGTTTTTTTGCGCATTCTAACCTAAGACGGATTAAGGACCCTATTTATATGCTCTAATCCTTAACCCTAGTTCCTCTTAGTTGGGCCGAGCTTAAGCCCCTTTTAATCAAGCCTTTAAACATCCTTTGGCCCATAAAACAACCCTTGGCCCATGCCACTTTAACCCTTTCCATTTGGCTCTTCAGACAACTCATTCGGACAACTAACCAAGTCTTGTCCAAATGAGATACCTTATCCTTTCTTGTCACCTTATAACTTATCACGAATCAAGCTTGTCCAAAGCAACCAAAATGTCCAATCCAACAATGCTGTCCAAACCAACCGTGCATGTTCCATCCGACCGTGCGGTCCGTGTGGTACGATCCAACCATTTTTGTCCGATCCGACCATGCCGTCCGATCCGACCAATTCTGTCCGATCCAACTGAGCTGTCTGATCCGACGAATCCTGTCCGATCTGACCGAGCTGTCCGATTCGACAAATCCTGTCCAATCCGACCAATCCAGTCAGAACCGACCGAGCTGTCCGATCCAACCAATCTTTTCCGATCCGACCGGTTTGGTCCCAAAACTCAAATCTTGTCCTAAATTCCTTCCTTAACCTATTTTCCATGGTTTTACTTACTCTTAATCGTTCCTTAGGCTTTCAATGCCCTTCCTTGGCTCGACTATACCAAATGTCCTTGTTTGGTTTGTCTGTTCGTACCGCATTCTCATACCGCACCTAGTGCGTTCGCGGATTTACCGAGTGTGGGTATTACACCTTATCCTTTGATGCGGCAAAATTGGTATCAAGATTGATCCGAATGTTGGAGTCCCAATAGCCATGCATTCATCCTCCCTTTCCTTAAGAGTGTCCTTCAAAAACTTTTTGTATTGTTATTTAAAGCAAAAGCATCCAGGATGGTTATTTTTAGCTCAATACCACTCATTTGTTTGTCGATTTCCTTCTCAGCTTGATTCTTCTTCAATCTTGAGGGGAAGGTGCATCAGCTTTGGTGCTACCATAGGTGCAACTCCTTCCATTGTGTTCTGGTTGGGAATGTCGTATTCTTCTCCTCGTTGCACAGGCGTGCGAGGGATCTCCCTGAGTTGTGTAGGATTTCTAGTTTTTTCAGTAATCAGACTATCATCAACCTCTCCTCGCGGCTCTCGCCTGCGAGGTGTATCCCGAGATGTTCATGTCCGGCTGTTTCCTTGATTCTTCTACTCCCCCCTTCTTGAATAACGCTGTCCTCCGCATGTTCCCTCGGTTTAACAACTGGAGGAAGCACTTTACCGGTACGAAGAGATAGATTGGGCCGTGTATTCCTTGGGGTTTTGGACAGCTTTCCCAGGAAGTTGGCCGGTAGTTTTTGTTGATGATGAGGCTTGATTGCTTTCCACATATTTCAATCTCGCATTGAGGGTCTCAAATTTGCAGTTGAGATCATTTTAAATAGAGTCAATGCGGCTATGTACCTCTCCCAACTTCTTAGTGATTTCCGTTTGATGAGCTGTTTTGCATTGGAGTATTTGTTGAAGCATGTTCATCACTTCCGGTGAACCTTCTTGTGTGGATTGTGGTTGTGTTGCATCTGGTACTGGTTTGAGACTTTGTTGCCATTGCTCCTTTGGAATCCATGCCCTTTGCTTTAGCGGATANCATGCCCTTTTCTTTGGCGGATAAACTTGATCTTGTGGGTTTGCTACATTTGTGCTTCTATAGCTCAAGTTTCGGTTTTGTTTGTAGTTTACCAACGGTTTGGATCCTCCTTGATTTTGGACAAAGCAAATTTCTTAACCTTGTTCATCCTCTCCTTCTTGTATAAGCTCCTCTTGTACGAGATTCAATTGCTTTGTATGGATCATAAGCATCTTGTTCAACTTCTCGTGTAATTCCTTCAATTCCTTGCGTGCGGATGTATGATATTCAGAAGTACCACGTACAGCTCGGTCGTACTCCTGGCCATATTGACCATCAGTTAGAGCAAGGTTCTCTATAAGTGCTCTCCCCTCATCAATCTCTTGTTGCAATAAACTACTGTGGCTTGCGGTATCAAGAAGCATACGGATCCTCAGATGGACTCCTCGGTAGAAGTTGCTGAGGATAATGTCTTCTAGGAAACCGTTATGTGGGCATTGAGAGTGATATGTTTTGTATCAATCCCACCCCTCGACAAGTAACTCGGTGTTTTGTTGCATGAAGTTGGAGATGTTATTCCTTAACTTGGCTGTACTCGAATTTGAAAAGAACTTTATGAGGAAAAGACGTTTGCATTCCGGCCAAGTAGTTATTGTGCCCGTTGGTATGTGGTTCTCCCATTGATGGGCTCTATCTCCAAGAGAGAAAGGAAAGAGTCTTAGTTTCAGCGCGTCCTCACTCACTCCGTTGATGCGAGTAAGAGAACAAAGTCTCTCGAACTTGTCAAGGTGGTCGATGGGCCTTCCGAGGGCAAGCCATAAAACTTATTGTTTTGGACCATGGAGATCAGTCCACTCTTGATCTCAAACTTATTATTCTGGCTCACTGGCGGTTGGATCCTGTTTCGTTGAGTATGAATACTCGGAGCAACGCTCGCACCAATGTAGCGAGGGCAGAGAGCTTGAGTGTGTACTCGTGCGTGGTGGGTGGCTTCATTAGGAAATGGTGGTGTTCCATCCGTTGTCGGGCCAGGTGTTGTAATGTCCAGATCAGGCTGTGGCTGATGCATTCTCGTCCGCTGTCCTCTAAGTTCACGAGGAAGGAGGTTGATGTTGTCGATGAGTTGCTGAAGGTTGTGAGAGCCCTTCGAACACGTTTGCATCAACTGGTCAGCTTGTCTGAGCTCTCGCTTAACTCGCAGGAGTTAAGGCTGAGATTGAAAATTCTGAGTCTATCCTCGCGTCCAGACGTCGAGGTTAACCTGCGAAGCCTGAAAGACAGGAACAACGACTTGTCAGTATGTTTGAAGCTTGGTCCTTATAGATCGAAGCTGTATGAAGCAAAGACAAGTTATCAAAGTAGTAAACACGCAACTTGGTCCTAAGACTAGTAGACTATAAATTTAACAAGCAAAATTCCAATTTGGCAACGGCGCCAATTTGATAAAAGGTTTTTTACGGTTTCCTTCTATCAAAACATTGAGTAAAATGGTAAGTTGAGGGATTTGTCGAACGAATACTTAGAATAGCTTGCTATCAATCTACCTAATACCACATCTTAATTCAAGTAAATCTAAAGATCCTGTCACAATGAAAGATCTTAATAACACTAAACTAGCAAACAGAACATCAAATAGCAAAATAGAGAAAATGATATAAAACAGAGAGTAATTCAAAAATAAGGGTTTAAGCTATTGAGAAAGAAGGATCTACAGGATTGGGAGGTTGATTGGCGGTGAACTCGCCGATCCCACTCGCTGTATTTCTTTGAGCAATCTCTAGACCGATAAATTGGTTAGATTGCCCCGCTCTCGTGAAGAGGATCTCTATCCAGAGCGGCTGATCCAATTGGCTCTCGCCGTGATCTCACCAAACCGGATGCATAAAACTCTTCCCAAATCGTCTAATGACCAATCCGCATGATAGATCTATCTTTGGCGGATCAAGCCATCTCTAGTAAGGATCAGGGCCTTCATGTCTGTTAGCGCTAGCCTTCGGTCATGATCCGATTCAGATCTCAACTGTTCAGGAAGAGATAAGCATTAAGGTCGGCCTTACTAGAGGAGATCGGTGTTATCAATTGATTAACACGGCGAGGGAATCAATGGATTCACCTCTATTCTCCCCATCCTCGAGATCCAAAGGGATCTATTCGCTCCTTATTTTGAGAGGGGTGAGGAATAGGGTAGATTCCGATGACATGAGTAAAGTAGAAAAGCTAAAATACAAGAAAAAAGAAACAAAGAAAGCAAGCATTCACTAAATCATTCCATGAATAACCATTAAAGAGTGAAAAACCTTAAACAAGCTTAAGCGAAAATGGCAAAATTGATGAAGTATTTTTTTGGTTTAAACATCAGTTAATGATAAAGGGGTCATTAGAGTGGGTATTTATAGGGTCTTTCTCATAACCCTAACGGTCAAACCGACCTAAGTTGGTCAACTAGGTGGTCTGTGAAGCTTCCCTCGGAGTCCTTGAGCGAGCTTGGGCACCAAGGAGCGCTTTATTTCTTTGACCTCGCAGTTCATGTCTGAGTTGTTGCTCCGAGTATGGTCTTTGACATGAAGAGAGATGACTCTTTGTTCTGCACCGGTCTTACCTCGCGACAGATGGGTTGAGGAAAGTCCTTGAGTTGGCCTTTGTTGTGTGTTCCTGGTATTCATCGCATACAGGCTTCAAGGTGGCGATCTGAGGGTGCACGATCCCTCTTGAGTTTTGTTCACTTAGACGTTCCAACATCTGCTCCAAATCTCCTTAGCTCCTGTTTTGCTCCTATTATGCTCCTTTTACCTGAATGAACTCCAACACTCCAAATGCAAATGCAAAAGTGCAAAACAAGTCTAAATGGACATAAGTGCAAGGAAAATCTAGCTAGATGCATGAAAAATGACCTAAAATAAGAATCTAAAACATCAAAAATCACACACATAAGCTACAACCAGAACACGCTTTCAATAACAAGTCAAATCAAACCAAAGAACAATCATTAACTAGAGCTTGCTCAAAAAATTAGGTTGACTACCCGAGGTACTTCCAAAACAGCCAAAGTAATTTTTAGTCAAAAGCAACATTGACATTATACCATAATTGCAAGTCTGAACCCTAAGGTTCACAAGTCACAGGTCCGAACACATAACTCACAATTCACAGGTCATGAACCACACGGTGTTCAATTACAATTTCGACCCACATGGTCCTTCCATTCACAATCAATCATTTAACCTAACCATTCTAATATTCAACTTAACCTATTACCAAGCACAAAATTCTAGGTCAAGTCCCTACGGTCATGAACTCACCATTGCCTTAGTTGTTCTCGGGTTCCTTTTGCTCTATGGGGTTCGATTTGTCAATCCTAGCAAATCATTGATCTCAATTTAACATTTTCCTTGCCTCGATCAGATCGATCTCGCTCAGCCTCCTCCGAGTTCTCTCTTTATTAATTCTAGGTTAACTGTTGCGGATTAGCCTTTTTAGGGTGGTTTTCGGCACCTATTTATAACCCTTAGGGTAACCAAATCATAGCCCTAATTCTTTTGTTTGGACCGGGCTCAAACCCATTAAAAATAATCCAAGTTCCAAAACACATCAATTCTGGTCTTTTTACCCTTAGGCCACCCGTTCGGACACATGTTTAAATCTGATTTTGATCATCCCTTAGGCTTCCAATGCCTTTCATTGGCCATAACACACCTATTAGCCAAGTTCGGTTTGCCTGTACGTATCGCGACCACGTTCTGCACCTAGTGCATTCTCGAGTCGGCCGAACGTGGGCGTTAAAATTCTCCCTCACTACAACGGACTCGTCCTCGAATCTAAGCTGTGGATGGTCCAACCATCTTGTGTGTCAAACAAATTGGGGAAGCTTTCCCTCATTCTAAGTTCCGGTTCCCATGTAGTCTCAATTTCCACATCATAATCCCATTCAATTTGCATCATTTGAGTTTTCCTCTTACGATCCACTTTGATCTTTTTATTTAGGATTCGGACTGGATTCCCTTCAATTGTCAAGTTCTCTCTTAAGTAACTTGGGGTTCCCTTAAAAACTCGTTCTCCACTTCCTAAGCACTTCTTAAACATTGAGACATGGAACACATTGTGAAACGTTTCTAATTCTATGGGAAACTCAATCCTACATGCCAATTTTCCAACCCTTTCTAGAACCATATAAGGCCCCATGTACCTTGGTGACAACTTAGCTGATCCAATAGTCCTTTCCTTCCCTTTATACGATACGGTTTTGAGGTAAACGAATTCACCTACTTCGAACTCAAGTTCTTTCCTTCTCTTATCTGCATAGTTCTTCTGTCTATCCTGAGCTGCTTTCATATTGAGCTTAACTTTCGGATCTTCTCAGTTGTATCCTCAATCAAGTCTCTCCCATAGATACTACGCTCCGCCACTTGTGTCCAACATAATGCGGTTCGGCAAAGCCTTCCATACAATGCCTTATATGATGACATTGCAATACTAGCATGGTAACTATTACTATAAGCAAATTCAGCCCAAGATAGGTTTTCTTCCGACTTACCTCTCCAATCCAACACACTTGCCCGCAACAAATCCTCGAGTGTTTGGGTTGTCGTTTTGGATTGTCCATTCGTTTGCGGGTGATAGGCTGTACTTGTGTGGACCTTTGTCCCTAACTTAGTTTGAAGAGCTTTCCAAAAAGCTGAAACAAACTTAGTATCCATGTCCGAGACAATACTTGTGGGTGCACCATGCAACCTAACGATCTCTCTTACATAGATCTCGGCCAACTTTTCAGCCCTATCCATTATATTGACCGCATAAAAGTGTGAAGACTTTGTCAACCTGTCCACTATTACCCATATTGAATCCTTTTTATCACAGATGGCCAATTCCGTGATGAAGTCCATTGTTATCATATACCATTTCCATTCCGGGATAGGTAAACTTTGCAATAATCCACTAGGAACCTGGTATTTAGCCTTAATCAATTGGCAAGTTGGGCATTTAGATACCCACTTAGCCACATCATGTTTTATTCCTGTCCAATGATAGTACCTTTTCAAGTCACAGTACATCTTTGTCGATCCCGGGTGGATTGCTAACTTAGACCTATGTGCCTCCTTAAGGATTTCATCCTTTAATCTTAGATCATTAGGGACACACACACGACCATTAACCAAAATATTTCCATTGTTAGAAGTTTGATATTCAGTTCTATCATTCCATGCAACCCTTTTCAAGTTCTCATCCTTTTCTGGAGCCATTCAGACTCTAGTCAACGAGTCAGCTTGATCCGCAGCCCCCAAGCCCAAGGGTTCCCCTTCTACTGTTAAAGCCGACAAACTAAAGGTTCCAACCATGTTCACCAGCCGTTCCATCTCCTTCTCGGTGTCATGTCCACACGTTTCCTACTTACTGCATCCGCAACTAAGTTTGCTTTATCCAGGTGGTAATCTATGACCAAGCCATAATCAACTATGAGTTACACCCATCTTCTTTATCTTAAGTTCAGATCAGGTTGAGTGAAGATGTACTTCAAACTCATATGGTCCGTGAATACTTGGACCTTCCCACCATAAAGATAGGATCACCAAATTTTCAAGGCAAAAATAACCGCAGCCAATTCCATGTCATGAGTGGGATAGTTCACCTCATGTTTCCTTAATTGTCGTGATCCATAAGCAATCGCATTCCCATGCTTCATAAACACGCAGCCCAATCCCATTCGTGATACATCCCTGTACACCACATACGGTTTGTTTGGTTCCGGCAATGCCATAACCGGAGTACTAGTCAACATATCCTTAAGTTTTGTGAAACTCTTTTCACATTCCTCTGTCCATTTTAAAAGTACATCCTTCCCTGTAATTTGAGCCATAGGCTGAGCCATCCTTGCAAAGCCTTTCACGAACCGTCTATAGTAACCAGCCAATCCCAGAAAACTCCTTACCTCCGATGCGTTCAAGGGTCGAGGCCAACTCGAGATTGCTTTTATGTTTTCTGGATCCACGGACACTCCTTTTTCCGAGACCACATGACCCAAGAATCCTACTTCCCTTTCCCAAAAGCTACACTTACTTAGTTTGCCAAACAATTTGTGTTCCCGTAGTTTTCCCAAAACTGTCCTTAAGTGGCCCTCATGTTCCTCGGAGGACTTAGAATACACCAAGATGTCATCTATGAAGAGGATCACGAACTCGTCCAAGAATTCTCTAAACACATTGTTCATTAGTTTCATGAAGGCAGGCGGTGCATTGGTCATCCCAAATGGCATAACCACAAACTCATAGTGTCCATACCTTGTTCAAATGCGGTTTTCCGAATGTCATGTTCCACAACTGGGATCTGATGATAACTTGTAGCCAAGTCAATTTTTGAGAACCAAGTAGCACCTCTAAGTTGGTCCAACAACTCATCTACTCGTGAGAGAGGATACTTGTTCTTTACCGTCACTCTATTCAATCCACAGTAGCCAATACACAACCTGAAGGTTTCATCCTTCTTTTTCACAAACAACACCGGTGCACCCCATGGTGAACTACTCGGCCTTATAAATCCTTTGTCCATTACTTCACTAAGCTGTCTTTTCAACTCAGCCATTTCAGCTGGCACCATTCGGTATGGTTCTTTAGAGATATGCGCCGTTCCGGGTTCTAGTTCTATTTTGAAACAATCAGACCATTCTAGTCGTAAATCCGTGACTGCTGCAAACACGTCCTCGAACTCATTCACCATTGGAATGTCCTTAAGTTCTGTTTTCGGTCCAACTTCAGCAGTTGAGATCGTAACTAACTACACCTCACATCCTTGCTCGAGCACCCGATCCGCTTGGGCAGCCAAGACAATCAAGCTACCTAAGGTGGGTTGGATTCCTTGATACACCAACCTATTCCCATCATTCTAAAACTTAACTCTACCACAATGACAAACTATGTGTGCCTTATACTTTTCAAGCCAATCCATTCCAAAGATCACATCATATATTTCCACATGAAAAATCACTAGGTTAGTTGGCATGCTTATTCCTTTTATAAGCACGGAAACGTTCCTAATGATGAGTGTGATTTTTGATGGTTTTAGAGTCTTGTTTTAGGTTGTTTTGCATCCGTCTAGATAGATTTTCCGTTTACTTAGGTCCGTTTAGGTTTTTTTTTCTTTCTTTGTATTTGCATTTGGAGTTTGCAGTTTTATCTAGGAAAAGGAGCAGAAAAGGAGCTAAAACTGGAGCTAAGGACAATTGGATCAGCTGCTAGGCGAAAAAGAACGTGCAACCTCGGATCGCTACCTCACGGATCGCAGGGCGAGGACCGCTCAGAACGCTCAAGGAAAGATGCCTCAGTCACCACCCTCAACCTATCTACCGCGAGGGAAGATCAATCCCTTCATAACAAGGATTACACTCAGACCATCCACTTAGTCTCAACCCGCGGGGGCCAACACAAGAAGCACTCCTCGGTGCCCAAGCTCGCGCAAGGACTCCGAGCTTATAAATACCCTCTAATTACAGAATTCTTAGTTGACCATTTGGGTTATGCAAATAACCCTATAAATACCCTCTAATCACACTCTTATCATTTTTATCTGACGCTTAGCTGAAAAACTCTCTCTACTTTTATTGTTGTTTCCTTTATGCTTGTTTAAGGTACCCTTTATGATTAAGCTTTTGAGTTAATGAATTAAGTTTGTTCTTTATGTTTCTGATTGCAATTTCATTTTAAGCTTTTATTTATGTTTATGCTATTGAGAACAACCCTACTCCTCCGCCGTAAATGCATGAGGCGCGAATAGATCAATGTGCATCTCGAGGATAGGGTGATCGGAGGTGAATCTTTTGATTCCCTTGCCGTTCTAGCCATGATTTGAACCCTGATATCTTCTAAATTGGCAAAGCTTAATCAAGAGAGATCTGATTTGGGCCATGACCTAAGGCTAGCGCAGATGGGAGCGAAGACCTAATGCGTTGTTTGTGATGCGTTGATCCGCCAAAGAGAGATCTAGCATGTGGCTCGGCTGTTAGATGAGCTGGGCTTAGCTTAATGCTTCTAGTTTGGTTTGATCGTGGCTAGGGCCTTAATGGATCATCCGATCCATATAGGGATCTTCACTGTGAGAGCGGGTCGATCTAACCTAGTCCTGGTCTAGAGATCGCTCAAAAGAGTTTGGCGAGTTGGGATCGGCGAGTTTATTGCCGATCAACCTCCCTATCCTCTAGATCTTTTCCTTTAATCTTATTTCTCTGTTTTAGTAACTTTCATTATGTTTTTATTTTGTCTTTTTGTGTAATTTGTCTTATTCACTAGTTTGCTAGCTCACCTAATATCCTAGCCTATCATAGTAACAGAATGGTAGGTTGCTTGGACTAGGATCTAGTATTAGATAGGTTGTATACAAGCATCTCTGAGTATTTGGTTTGACAATTCCCATTTACTTACCACTAAGCTCAATTGATTTGATCTTAGGAAATAAAAATCATTTTATCAAATTGGTATTGTTGCCAAATCGGATTTGCTTGTTCCAATTTATAGTTTACTAGTCTTATGATCAAGTTGTGTGTTACTAATATTATAACTTGTCTATGTTTCACACAGCTTGGATCTATAAGGACCAAGCTTCCATTTTATTGACAAGTCGTTGTTTTTGTCCTTGCAGGCCTCGCAGGTAACCCTCGATATCTGGCACTGAGGATAGACACAAACTCACCACCCTCGCATTAACTCCTGAGAGTTAAGCGAGTAGTCAGAGCGAGTTAGTCGGTTGATGCACACACAATCAAAGTGTCCTCACCACCTTCCAGCAACCATAGATGATATGAAACTTCTCATTCTCGAGATTAGACGAGAGCGTAACAGAATGCAGCAACAACACCCAGATCTAGACAACACCATGCTGGGAACGACAACGGATGAAACACCTCCATTGGTAATTTGGGCCGCCCACCAGGCGCGAACACAAAACCCAGCTCATTGCTGATAACAAGATTTTTGGTCTATGGAATCAAATAATTGAAGGTTAGTGGAGAGTAGATGGATTAGTCAAACCGATACTCAGTGAATACTTGTAAGCAACTTATCTAATACCAGATTCTAGTTCAGTCAACCTACCAATCTATCACAAAGATAGGCTATATTTCTAGTGAACTCTCAAACTAGCACAAAGGACAAAATACACTACAAGACAAAATAAAAACAAAACAAAACATTCAAAAACAGAGAAACGAACAAAAAACAGAGCAAGATAATGACAATGGATAAATCTAGGATAATAAACATGAATCTAGAGGATAGGAGGTGATTGATCTACGGTAAACTTGCCGATCCAGCCTTGCCAAGCTATATACAGCGATCTCTAGACCGGGACAAGCTAGATCCACCCATTCTCATGGTGAAGACCCCTTTTCAGTCCGGCCGATCCATTACGACACTTGCCGTGATCGTGCCGGATCAAAAGCCTAAAGTCCAGCGCAATACATCTAATGACCAATCCACATGCTAGATCTCTCTTCGATGGATCAAACAATCTCTCATATGACACTTGCTCTCCGATTCCCTTGGCGCTAGCTTTAGGTCTCGGCACAAGTCAGATCTCTCTTATTCAGGGAGAGATCAGCCTTAAGCTTGGTCATATGGGAAGAGATCTGATCAGATCCATGTTTGCTAGGCGAGTGGATCGGAGATTTCACCTCCGATC
>OVBA01005442.1:0-19862 GCA_900406435.1 Lepidium aucheri
TTTTTATAGATAAATATGATTCAAAATATAATATATATATATATATATATAAATATTTCTTTTTTATTAATAAACTTTAATAATATTATTCAAATTACTTTTTGTTATAATTAATTTTTAATAATTAATATTNGATTTCTTTTTTGACTAAAATATTTTGGGTTATGAATTCTTTTTAGATTAGGATAATCTAAATATTAAAAAATCTATTTAAAGATTTATCTTATCTAGTTTTTAAAAAATAAATATATCCAAGAAAATTTCGGATCGATCTGATACATGGAAAAATCCTGTTAATTACTAATTTTGAAAAACCCTTCTTTATATAATAAGATTACAACGTGAGTATTAAAATATAGACGACAGTTTAAAATTTGTTTTTGATGATTTTAAATTAATTTTGATTTTTTTGGAAAACTCAAACTAGTACTTCAAAATGTTTTGGGTATATGAATTATCATAAAAGAAAAGAAAAACAGCAAATTTATATGTGAACTGAAAACCATAAAATACCATAGAATATCGTTAATTCCAAACAGAGTTCTCATAGGAAAAAAGATCTCAATCTAAAATAAGCTAAAAGATCTACCAAACATTTCCTCTTCCCTTCCTAATCGAAAGAGATCCAAAACTCGCAGACACATCATCAACCAAAGCTTCATTCATGGCAACTCTCAGATTCTTCTCATCAGTAGCATCGTAGAAACATCCACGTGTCTTCGACTCAGTAATCAGTTTTGCCCATATCGAACCATTTAGAGCCAAAGTTGTCTCATTACCAACCACCCACAAACAATGCCTTGCTCGAGTCAGTGCCACGTTAGCTCTTTGAAGGTTACAGAGAAACCCAACATTTCCATTACCGTTACTTCTAACGGTCGAGATTATGATAATGTCTTCTTCTCCTCCTTGAAACCCATCTACCGACCGAACATTCAAAGTAAACAACTGCTCTGATAAGGAACTGTATGTATCACCGATTCTCTGTTGGATAGCTCTGACTTGTCCTTTGTATGGTGAAACCACTCCAATACTCATCTTCATCTTACTTTCACTTGAGACTGTTTCAATACAAACTATATTAAATCATTACGAAACAATGAAAGAGATTAGAAACGAATAACCGATTAGATTACCTTTGAAAAGATTAGAAATGATTTCAGAGATGACAGCAACTTCAATCATGTTTTTGGGACTATGTCCATCACCAAAATCTTCTTTTCCACGTCCAACATTGATAAAAGAGAAAGAACCATACATCTTTCCTTGAAGAAACCTCTTCTGATAAACACTTTCTCGAACACTTGCTGCATCTTTGATTTGACCACCATAGAACTGCTTGTTGGGGAAAAGACTAATCGAAGGATGCACTCGATATTGAACATTAAGCAAGTGTTTGTTATGTCCAAGCTGAACCAATCTCTCAAACAAGCTTCTCCCAAATTTTGCCTTTTCACACATCTGTCACATTATTTCAAGATTACCAATTCTATTACTTGGAAAAAGACAGTTAAGTATATATATAAAAGATAAGAGAGTACCTCGTTATGAACCATTGCAGGCAACTGAAGCTCATCTTCTATAAGAACAGCATGACGAAGTCCACAAAGTTGCAAAGCTGCAACTGATTCACATTCTTTGAGCTGAGCTGCTTCATCGACCACAAGAAGGTCAATCGATCCTGTCCTTACTGGATTCATATCTGCAGCACCTGAGGCAGTGCATAAGATCATGTCTGCTTTCTGTAGACAAAATGTTTTGATATCTTCATTTTCCAGCAAGTCTGAAGTATCAAAACGTTCTGGAAGAAAACGTTGTAGTGTCTGAAGGCAAAAAGCACTGATGACTTTGTTGAAGCAATCATAATCGAAATCATTTCTAGAAGAATTCTGTTGCAAGAAACATCTGACATGCTTCAAAGCTTGACGAGCTGCAATCATGTGCTTCACATCTATAGATGAAATGAAAGATTTGGGAAGATGTGTGCACAAATCTATCATATCTTCCTCCAATTCTTCACTAGCACTATAAAAAATCTGCTTTACGAACTCTCCAAATGTAGGAATCTTTACGGCTTTTGGCTTCTTCCTTTCAGCTTCTTCCTTCTTTTCTTCTTCTTCTGCCCTCATCCTTTCAACTTCTTTCAATAAATTGACATGTTTCTCGTACTTTGCTTCAGGGTTCTCAAGAAATTCAGTGAGCGACTCTAATCTTTTCATCCAACCAGAGGATGGCTTAAACAGTTTACCAAGTTTATCAATACGCTCATCGAGAAACACATCGAGAAGATTACTAATCTTTTTGATACCCATCCTATCTCGGTTTCCCGATAGAACAATATTCCCAAGCCCGTACGTAGCATAGTCTGATGAAGAACGTTCCTTAAATAAAGACAGAAGCCTCGATGTTACCTCTACAATAGCTGTGTTCGTAGGAGCACAAACAACTGTTCTGCAGTTTAGCTTAAGAAGAGCAATGAGTAGAGTTGCGACCGTCTTTGTCTTTCCAGTACCAGGAGGTCCCCATATCAGTTTCACACTTTGGTTGTGATTACAGTTCCTTGTCTCAACGCAGCTCAAGATTGCAGCTTCTTGGGAAGAGTTCAATTTTGCAGATCTGATTATATTCAAAACAGTTTCAGAACCCTCAACAGCATTTTCATAGCAAGAACATTGTTCTGTTTCCTGTAAAACATAATCAAAAACCAGAAAATCATTCATTGTAAGCATAAAATAGAGCGATGTGATTATGCTGTACACAGAATAAAGTATAAGAATTTTTTTATGAAGATTGCAATTTAGATAGCAAAAAAGATTACTTTCAATACGTACCAAAGTATTTCCCTGAAGCACACTCTTAATTAGAGATGAATTGGCCTCGTAGTGCAAAGCATTCCATATTCGAGTGTTTGTGGTGAGACTCATGAGGTAAACACCAAACTGAATTGAGTTTTCCTCAAGGAAAGATATCTCTCGAGAAGAATGAACAGAGATCATACGATCACCATCCCCAGAGGATGATACATAGGCGAGAAGTAAAGGATTCAAGTCATCGATTCGTCTTGGCCTTTCCTTTGTCAAAGCAATAAGATCTCCACATTTTGGCTGATACTTTTCACTAATAATTGATGAATCCTTTAAATGTATATCGTAGAAACTCTTGTTTGATGAGCTCCCTTTTGATTCCTTCGTCTCCACAGAATATATCTGAAAGAAAGGAGCTTTTGATATCGACTTGAAGCCTGAAGACAATTCAGTCCGTGTTTCCACGAGTAGATAAGGAACAAAACACTGAAGATATTCATCAACAGAACTAAAACTGTCTGGTATTGTCTTTATCTGTTACAAAACATACCACTGATCATG
This sequence comes from Lepidium aucheri, assembly GCA_900406435.1. NCBI lineage: Eukaryota > Viridiplantae > Streptophyta > Magnoliopsida > Brassicales > Brassicaceae > Lepidium > Lepidium aucheri. The sequence goes on from OVBA01005442.1 coordinate 3,366, forward strand.
AGGATCTTCTATATCAAACATCTACAAAAGCCAAATATCGAAGAAAAAGTTGAAAAAAGAGAAACCTTATGCTTGTGAAGATCTCTGTTGAGAATATCTTTAATACTCCATGAAAAAACTCTATCAACCAGACTAGTTTTCTCGTAAAGTTCCATGTCTCTTCGTCTTCCTGCAAATTTGTCCATCGAAGCAACTGAGTTACGTAGGAAATAACCTAAAGACGTACGTAACTTGGCTTTCAAGGGAAGTAGAAAAAATGACAAGTAGGGAAGCTCTTTGGAGGTTTGGTGCAAAAGAATCGAAAAGAGTTGAAGAAGACAAGTATTGTGGAATTCTAACTATCTGTTTGGTCTGCTTATATAAGAAGAAGAAGAAAGCGAAACGTCCACCAGACTTCGTGAATTATCTATATTTTCAACATTTTCCAATAAAATCTTCTTAATGATTATTGATTTTTTTGAAAAATTTAATATCACACTTACAAAGGCATTCAAATGGCATATATGGGGAAGAAGAAAGGTCGGAGATTTGAGAACAAAGCATTCATCGTTTTAGTTGCCCACTTCTAGCTAGACATTATTACCTAAACAATTTGGAAAATTGAAACTCTTTTAAATGCGGAAACAATATTTTGAGAATTATAAGTATATTTTGAAAACGTTTTTATATATAGACGGTTCAGCTTGTTTTTCTAAACCATTGATTTCTGTAATCGTTGCTTCCCATAACCATTGAGCTTGGGGGAATATAAAAGTGACCAAAGATGGTTATTGGTCTCTTTTGGTTTGGTTTGCGCCCATAATTTCACAGCATACCTAACCGGTTTAGTCGAAAGGTATTTATGGGAAATTTATCAACTAAAAGCTTCTTCATAAAACTCTTAGAAGAATTTATTTGATCTGACCAACATCTCACAAGTGTTGTTATACGAGGAGAAGAGGAACTGTAACGTACCAAATAGAATAATAAAAACTAGAAAAACTGAGTCACCTGAGAGAGCTAAAACAGGTTCTTATGTTTATGACCACAGTGTCTAATACAAAAGCTAAAGTAGCCCTAAAGTTTCAGGACACATACTCACAAATATGATTGATTATGTTTCTTTCTAAAATGTGAAAAAACGAGAGAGGGAGATGCGAACGAATGGCATATAAAAGATCAGTGGAAATGACTTCGAATAGAAACAAGGGCTCATGCATTGTAGCAGGTTGGGACCTTGTACCGATATAGCTTCTAGAGATGATTCGGGTTTTGTGGGAAAGACCCACCACTGCCTTCGCCATGATCCCCCATTTGCTGCACATCTTCCGGTGATAGTATCTTTATGTACCAAACGTTATTCACAAATGACCTGCAAACATTTTTCACATACCACAAGGTATTCAAGATCTGTCTCGAATCTATAATACATATAGAAGAAGAGTACTTTACTTACTCCCACGGGTCATCGCCAAGGAGGAGAATATCATTTTCCTTGTCAACGAATACAAGCTGCCAGCCTGATCTAAGGGGGTCTTCCAACAACCCTTCGATAGCAAACATCTTCCCTAACTCTTCGCGTAGCTCGTGGTAGCTGCTGAATCGGGAGATGTCGAGTGAACGTCCAACCGAACCAGATTTATAAACCTGCATTTATTGATTTGTAAGAAAATCAGTATTTTGTGTTCAAGACAGAAGTTGGTAAGCCCAGAACCAACACATCACCTTTACAAAGTTCTTGGTTTGGGAGGACGGGTTAATCTGTCCAGCTCCATGCAATAACTCATGAGTTGTGTCTTGCATGCAGCCATATAAGGAATTCTGAAATCCTGAATCTGTTAGTGACATAGTAGAAGCTTCAGCATCTCCTGATGAAGAACCAAAGTGCGGAACTGTCCTGGGGAGGAAAAGTCCAGAGTCAGGATCAACACCAAAAAGAGAAGGATTCTGGGGATTTAGGTTGGTATTTCCGGGTTCTAGAGCAAGACTTTTTCCAGCATAGGCTTGTGGTAGTGACACTGGTTCAGAAAAAGTATTAGATGCTTTTGGAGACCAACCCTCTGTTGTTAACTGCTCAGGCAGTACAGACTGACTGGTAATAGAGAAATTCAAAAGATTGTTGGTATCTCCAGAACCCGGAGAAGCAGTGTTCTGTTGCATTGGAGTAGTGGTTGTAGCAAATTTGTTGCTTGGGTCGGTAAAATCTGACTTCACGAACGAGGGTGATGGCATCTCTGAGTGCTGCCACTGTTGAAGATTTCCATTGTGCATTTTAAAAGCATTAAGATACGTATTTTGCTCTGGTTGCTGTAACTGCTGCTGCCCAGTTGATTGGTTAATAACTTCTTGTCGCATATTCTGATGTGGCAGATTCTCACTCATAATTTGGGTTTGAGCATGCAAGAGATGTCTTGATGCTTGTTGCTGCTGCTGCTGCTGCTGAAGCATCAAATCAGAATTGTGGGAAGCTGATTGTTGGAGATATTGGTGGTGAGGCTCTTGGAGCTGCACAAATTGCTGTCTTAGAGGATCTCCACCGCCGATGTTCTGCAATCCAGCAGCTAACATTGCTTGGTATTGCTGACTATTATCAGTCCCCAGTTGAGTAAGATCCAGCCTTTGTTGCATCCATGGAAACAAGCCAACAGATGGATAATTTAGTGGAAGCAAACCTTGCTGCTCTCCACCTCCTCCCCTCAGCCATGTTAGACCACTTCCCATCTCGCCCCTTCCATCTGTAACATCACAATAATTGAAGTAAATAGCTAAAAAGAGTGACAAAAATATTTAACCCTGGCTTCATAGCCTCTCTACAGATAAATCAGTATGACCGTGTTAGGACCTTCTAATCAACTAAACATTTCTCATCTATCTCAACAACTAAAACTGAGCTAAAGTGACAACTGAATATCTGAGTAAGACATTTCTCTCGCCAGTGATTCATGGACTTACTACACTAATTTATAACAGTTAGGAGAAGAGCCAAATGGTGGATACCCGGCAATGATGATGTGCCAGCATGCCAAGGACGTTTTAGCCTGAGAGGAAACAGAGATGGATACATGGGAAAGGTAGTAAGAGGCTCAATCTCCCATAAAGAAACCCTCGGCTGTCTCTCACCTGCAGTCGATTCATCCCAACCAACCTACACCATTGATTCCACGGATATTCAATTTTACTAGAATTTCAGTAAAATATATACTTCAAGGATTTCATTTTTTCATTAGAATCCTGCATTTCCTGGAGTTTTCATGAAATCATGGGTTGAACATTGCTACCTTCACAGATCGCCAATGAGAATTTGGCCAACGAGCAGAATCCAGATCACTGATTCCTGTTATGGTACCCATGTACCTGGAAAATGTCCCGTGCCTCTGTCAGAATACATATTAAAGTAATATGTGTAACGTACTGATCAGTTTTAACATTTCAGCTCAAGATAGGTGACATCATTACCTACGGACACTTGACTCTTCTGTTTCAAAGAGCATGCGAAATCGCATCCCAACTGAAATACGCGTATGAAATACGGCTTTAATGTACTTGGAGAGTTGTATCACAAACTCAGATGGGCTAGCCCTGAACGTGAAGAAAATATTAGTAGAATCTATAATTGTATATACCGAGGGAGGAAGAAGATGAAGGTGGGAGAGATTTTCAAACCTTGGATGAAAGAAAACATTAAAACAGCTATTAGTTGCAGAAGCATGTGCAGCAGCAGCAAGGAGTCCAATATGCATGCTATCACTAGATAAAACAGACGATGGTACAATTGTCTGTGGCCGAGTGGCACGGCGAATCCCCAAAAAGAGTTGATTCTTTTCATTCCTGCCAACAAGAATAGGGTCAAAAATATGGTCGCAACTCATAAAGTGAACGTACCATGACAGAATTAAACCTGATGAAAATGACAGAATCTCCAGCTACTAGTCGCTTGGCACTGACAAAGACACTCCACCCAGTAGTTAGGAGATGCCGTTTGGGCTGTCCTGCATAATCACACCAGAACCATGTAAGCAAATGTTGTTGCAGGAGAAAATAAGAAGAAGGATTCAAATCAATTTGCACTAATATAACAAGTAATAACTCCTACTTATGATACACAACTACAAAAACACAAAATATCAGTAATTTCTTCAGCTTAATCAAACAATAACAGTGAAAATAACAACAAAATGCTGCTTCAGGACATAGTTCAGAGCCAATGGAAATTACTCTACCTGGGAATACATACAACAAAGAATGACATCCAAGGATTAAACCAACCTAGATAGAGAAAATATAAGCTACTAAAGGGATCGGTTCCCACCACGTAAAACCTACCCCGAAAGATATGCCTAAACTTCCATTCAACATCATGGAGATCCCTTGCAATCAGTTCCTGGGCTGGTGGCTGCAGTGTGTAATCCTACAACAGGGAAGGGGCAAGATATCAAAAGAAACACATATTTTCACAATAACAAATGTTAGCAAGTAAGGTAATGAAAAAGTATTTATACCAATGGAGGAAAAACTTTCTCAGCAGCACGCCTAGGAACAGAAAACCCTCCATGTGTACTGGTATCACTAGCTGTGAGAGTCTTACAGAAATAATTACTAGGTTGCTTGCTTGGTATCCCCAACTCAATTGGTACAAATGTTTCCTTCTGCTCCTCCTATACAACACCAGTTCTAAGTTTGAGTTACTTGTTTCATAGACTCAAGTAAACGAAAACTTGATATGTACTTAGGGTATGTACCGGTGTCAATGGTTGAAGTGTCATTTGTGCATAAACTTCATCAGTTTCCACATCTGCCTGAAAAGTAGAAACGAGACCATACTTACACAGCACATTATCACAAAAATTACTTTAGAGTAAATTGAATTTGGAAAGGGACAGGGAACTAACTACGCACATGCATTGTAACATTATGGAGCTGGCAAATCAATTGTGGTGGTAGGCTTGGGTAATTGGGTATGTGACCATCAACTTCCTTATTAGTTGTAGCAGCTACCTACAAGTACAATCCAATATAAATGGAAATGCCCAAATATAAAACAACTAAAAAAATAACGCTCCATACTTTTGAACAACACGTTAGAAAACAAAAACCAATCTTTAAACCCAAAAATAAAAAGCTTGAACCTGTTCACTGTGACCCTGTGGAAAGTAGACAACACGACTACCAGATGATGGAAGAGAGACCAATGGTCCAGCACAAGCATGCCATAGCTCAGAATTCAGACACTTTTCACCTGTTAGAAAAACAGATACGAACTAAGAAAACTTATCCAGAAACCCCCAAAAGTACGAACTCCGAGACTAAAGAGAAAAACAAAACACCTTCATGACTATGTTGACCCAATCCAGATGTTGACAGCTTCATGTCTAATTAAATTTCAGAAACCAAAGTTACTAAAACTTCGAAAACCCTAATTTTCCGTACAATCTAAAAAGATTTCTTCACTTCCAGCTACTACAGTAGCTATAACTCTTAAGCTCCGGAAGCACAAACTTGTCTTTCTCCATCTCCTCTGTTCAACCCCAAATTCACACCATTACAAACCATAAGCTCAGAGAAAGCCTTTAATCAAACCTTCCACAAAACCCTTAAACACACAAAATAGAATAAACCCCATTTCTTCAGAACCAGAATCTGTTTCCTCTCATCATCAAAGCTTGAACAAAACAACCACTAAAGGTACGCATTTGAGCCCACTCTTGAAACCCAAAGAAAGAACTTCACAGTATGAGCTCTTCTCCTGAGATCTTTGTGAAGAAACGGAAAGAAAGAAGACAAAGAACAAATCTTTCTTCAACTTGGATACTCGTGAATCGCTCCAAGCAGTTCAATCACTGTCTAAGAGAAACACTTTGGCTTAGAAGCAGGAAGGAGAGAGAAATAGTGGAGAGAGAGAAAAAAAGATATGTGTCAGAGAGAGAAAGAAGAGTGCGTGGGGGTGAAAGGGAGAGAGAAAGTGAGTGGTTTTGCTCTTCTTATAAGAGACCCGACCCGAGTCCGACCCGGAATCGACACAGTGGAGAGAGGAAGAAGAGAGAGTGTGAGTAAGAGAGAGAAAGAAGAGGGTCCTACTAACGAGAATTATGAGAGGTGGTGTCAGTACCAGAGTCACTTCTTTTTGATCGTTGGATTTCACTCTCAACATCTTGACCGTTCAAATTTACTAATTTTAACTTATTTATTTTTATTACTCTTGGATTCGCTGAAAAGGACAATGAATTATAGTAGTATTTGAAGAGAGAGAGATAGAGAGTTGTCATAAATGTTAGCGTTATTTTATTTTATTTTATTCATTTATTTTTCTCCCATCCATTGATGAAAGTAACCCCAAATGCTCCCATATTTTATTTTTTTATTATATTTATATTTAGAAATTATTTTGTTGGATTTTTATTCGTAGATCCCCGTTGAAAATATGGTCAAAGGTTATCTATTAATTAGTAGTATATTATTAGTTTTCTCAATTATAAAGTTCTAACTTGAAAACAATCATTAGCAAATAGAACCTACACCTCATTGGATATCTATCTTAATTACAAAATAAATATAACAAAACATCATGTTGAATGCAATATCCATTTAAAGCAATTCTAAAGCCAACTCCAACTTATACACTGTAAAAATAACACCAAATTTAGTAGTTTAGTGTTCAAAAAAAAATTATTTTTCATCACAACACCAAATCTATACCAAATATAATATTATTCTATTACTAAATTTAAGAATTTCTTATTAAATTAAGATTATTTTTATTTTATTTTGATAAGTAGTTAAAAACTAATTATCATTTTATATAAACTATAACCTAAAATTTCATATTATTAAAAATAAAATAAAAATTATAAATATATTTATTTTTACTCGATTTTAATCGGTTATGAGTCTTTCATATATGTAAATTTTGTATCCATATAAAAATTAGTAAAATTTTGGTTCAATTCTGAGTTGATTTTGTTCGGTTCTCAGTCAACTTTTCAAATCCGGAAAAAATGTTAAGATTAATATTAAGAGACAACATAGAAATTTATTTTATAATATAAAAGTAACAAAAAATATTATTTTTTGATGTTTTGTGATCAGTGTCGCACCATATTTGGTGTGATATTATTCACAAAACACCAAAATATCAAATTTTGGTGTTAATTTTGTGGTTGGCTTAGAGAGCATTTGACACTAAATTTGGTGTTTTGCAGTTGGATTAGAGAAGCTCTAATACACTCTTTAGACTGTATATTTGGTGACAATTCTTCTTCAACTAAACAATAAAATGGCAAATTTATAGTTAGATAAACAATTCGATACTAAATTTGATGTCAAACTATTCACAAAATGGCAAAGTATATTATTTTATTTTTTATTGGACATGTAACGGTTGTAAAAAATCTGAGCTTGTTAATAAAATTTGAATAAGAAATAGAGAAAGCAAGACGATAAAAACTAGAGAAGAAGATGATAATTGATTTCAAAGAGGATTCGGTAAGCAAAGAAGGAAAAGATGGGACAAGAGGGAGAGAAACAATAAGGAAGAGGAGGGAGAGAGGACAATATGGCAAAGAGAAAAGGAAAGAACAAGAAGAGAAAAAGATGACGATGGCTGAGAATTAGAAGATTAATCAACCAATACCTTTTTTATGTGATTTGAGCCATGAATCATAAGCCAAATATCAATTTAAATATAATAATAAAAAGAATTTAAAATTTAATAATATAATAATAATAAATAATTTTTTGGTGTGAGATTTGATGTTGTAATTGACGATGGAAGATAAAGTCGAACACCAAAACACCAATTAGATTTTAGTTTAGTTAGAACTCAATTTTTTTAAGACATGTTAAATTTTGAGTTCGTGTGAATAAGAAATGCTTGTCTAATGGTTGTTGCTTGAAATGCACAAATTGAACTACCGTATATTGTAGAGAAATCCTAACAAAGTTAAATAACATATGTTTTATATCAAATTATTATTTGTATACTTGATCACTAAATAAACTTTAACTTGGCTAAAAGTAAAAACTAAAAAGTAAACTTTAGTCAAAAGAAAATAAATTTTATCAAAAGTCAAATATTCTCTAGAATTGGTGAATTGATTTTTTATCAATTTTGTAACTCAACCGTTGATCTTAATGACTCAAAAATTAATTGAGATTAATAAGCATTATAGATCATAACAATAGAGAAATAAAGTCTTTTCTCTCATTCATTTCATAGAGAAATAAAAAATATCAACAACCTCTTCACCTTTTTTCCTTCATTTTCCATAGATTGTTTTCATGAGAGTATAACAGAAAAAGCGTTCGTTAGGTTATGTTTTTGGGTTGTGCAAAATATAATAATTGCGATTGTTTTCTAGGACTCGAAACGCCATACATCCTTCACACTACAAGGCGTTTACAAAACTAAAGAAAGAGATTCAACTGCCTCTGCAGATCTCATTCCTAATTCATGTGTCGATATAGTATATTCCTATGTTTATCAATTTATTCTATGTAATTTCTTCATAATTTAGCAGTTTGCCCAATTGTAGTAATTGCGTTCCTACAAGTTCTGCACCAAATATGGTATTAGTTTTACACCAAATATAGTGTTAAGGTTGAAGATGACATTACAAATTCTTTTTTCATCCTTCTAAATATCTTAGAAGTAAGACTTGTCTATAATTGATTGTGTAAATTGAAAGATCATAAGCACCAACATCAACATAGAAGACAAAACTTCTTAACATAAATCAAATGTACATTTCAAATAAAGGACCTAAGCTTCTAGACCTGCCAACAAAGATGAAGAAACCACAGGTATTTAGGAAATGGTGAACTCATAAATATTATATACAATGAGTCTAGTCGTTTAACCGAAAAGATATAACCCAAAATAAATCTTATTTCAATCTAACCAAATCTTGTTTTTTTGGGTCAAGAAAAGGGGCAAGCCCGATTTTATTTATAAATCAACTAGTTAGCTATAAAATTAATATTCCGTGGAACAGAAACTTCACATTTGTCCTCCGAAAAGATTGACCAAACAAGGTTTGGAATCTCCTCCAATCTACGATAACCTAGGGGCAAAAGATATGCATAATTTGCTAAACCGTCAGCTAAACAGTTAGCTTCTAGTACTAGCACTTATACTCTCAAAAGTCGGACACACCAGTCCTTCAATAAAAAGCTCTTGCACAATTATACCAGAAAAATAACGGATGAGACTCACTAATCCCTGACTCCAAAAAGCTTGCTACTACCTTGGAGTCTACTTCCGCTCTAGGTGAGACACATGATTCTCTCAAGCAACCGTAATACACACCCATAACTCCGCCAAATATGTCGAGCATATGCCAATGTTAAAGGCAAACCCACCACACCACTTACCATCGCTATCCCTCAATACCCCACCGGCTAAAGATAAGCCTGGATTCCCCTTTGAAGCTTCATCGATATTCATCTTAAACCAATCCTCAATCGGTGGCTTCCAAGCTATCTCTCGGACAACCCGATTCTGTCCACTCCTCACAATACGTTCCTTACAATTAGCAATCACCACCTCCTTAGCTAAACCTTTCACAAAGCAAACACAATCTCTACATTTTCTAACCACACCAAAGACATTTTCACATCTCCAATTCCAAGCCCACGAAACAGTCATTGAAAAAAGTGTGGACCAAAGGGCATTCAGATAAAAATTCATTATCCCCTAAGTTATCAAATAACCATTCAAGCAAGGATTGAGAAAAGAAAGATGCATGACGTCTAAAGGGGATGATCTTATCTCACAAACCTGACATTGCTGGACAATCCCGCAAAATATGAATGATAGATTCAACTCTACCTTTGCAAACTTGACACATATCATTGTCACATAAATGACTTTGATATCTCTCTATATAAATTGGATCAGATCTCTAGGGATTTTGTGGTGGGAAAGCACACCGAAGAACAGAAAGCAACATTTGATGAGTTGGAGTAAAGTTTGCTGTCCTAAAACAGAAGGTGGTCTTGGAATTAAGCTTTTAAGTGTGATGAATATGGCTTTATTGACTGAGGTTGGGTGGAGATTTCTTCATGATGATTCTAGTCCTTGGGCTCTGATTTTGAAGAGTAAATATAAGGTTGTGAATGTTCAGAATTTTGACTGAATGTTGTCAAAACCTAATTGGTCATAAATTTTCGAAGTGTGATACCCCTCATAGAAGGCTTGATCTCTTTCGCTGCAAAAGGCTTATCAAGCTCCTCAATCTCATCAGAAGTCAACGAAGCAAAACCATCTGGTAATAATTTAACATCCACCAAAATTAACATCCTCCAAAGAATTTCCAGCTCATGTGGATCACTCACCCACTTTTCTTCATCATTCTTAAGCATATCAATCAAATTTCTTCTTCTCCTAATGACCATTGAAGTATGAAAAAATTGGTATTATGTTCACCATTCAAAATCTAATTCTCTCTAGACTTTTGAAACCATACCAACTCCTCTTGTTCCAAAGTCACATTTAATTCCTTAACCAAATTCTCCTCTTCCTCTAAAAGAGATGAATTTCAGGTCCTCATCAATTCAATTTTGGACTGCCTCAATACGCAAGATCAAATCCTCTTTTCGCTTTTGAATAGAACCAAACACCTCTCTATTCCATCTTCTCAATATCACTTGCAGCCCTCGCGAAGCTTGAGCTGTTGAAGTTTCATAATTTCAAGAACTTACCAACAATTCCTTAAATCCTAGATGATACAACCAAGCTGCCTCAAAATGAAATGATCTCCTACATGGATCCTTTTTGACATCCGGATTCAGCTGCACAAAAAGAAGAGCATGATCCGAAAATTAAAAAGGTAAATGGGATATCAAAGCTTCTTGCCACTTCAACCTAGCTCTAGCACAACAAAGAACCTGATCCAACCTTTTATCTACATGAGAATTCACCTCATGACCCCTCTTCCATGTAAATTTATTACCTCTAGTCGCAAATCAATTAAAGACAAATCAACTATCCATTTTCCAAAAGCAAAAGAATCATGAAAAAGTTGACCATTCCCTCTATTTTATCCATCTGAATTATAGTATTAAAATCACCTACTATAATAAGCAAATAGGGAGAATCAACTCTTAAAAAGCCTCCCACAATCCACTTCTTCTACTAACCGTAGGAGCCGCAGTAATATTACCAATTTCAGATCTACATAAAAGCCAAAGTCCTCCACTATGCCCCACAACATCCACACAAAAAGGATTTATCAAAGCCTAATCTAAGACAAATGTGTTGTGCTCCGACTCCACCCGCATGAGTCTCAAATAAAGTTAAGATATCAACCTTATACATCTTCAACAAATAACAAATAGAAGGACGAAAATTTGGTTTGATAGCCCCCTGACAATTCCAAAAAAGGCAATTCATTAAACCAATATAACAATTCAACACAAGAATTACCCAGGAAACCCGTTATGCATGAGCAAAATCTGCCTCTTCCTCAGGCGTAACTTGCATACATTCCTCCACTGGTACTAACTTAGACAGACCAGAATCAGTACCATCAACCAACACGCATTGTTATGACTGAACTACTTCAATACCAACCCCAATTTCTTCACTTATTTGAGTTAAAGGCATAATACGAGCACCTTCTTGAATCTGGTTCAAAACACTAACTGAAATTTCACCGACACTGCCAATAAAAGCTCCATGAGGTCTCCCAAAACCCGAGTTTTCAACTCTCAACCTCTTACCTGAACTAGACAAAGCTAACTCTACCTTAGTAGGACCAAAAACCAATCATCTTGAAGGTTTAGGAACAGCTTGATGCCCTCTTTGTTTAGAAGTCTCAACTTGTTTCAAACCCCTTGAGCGATATTCCTTAGCATTACCCTTCACCAATTTTGTATCACCACCAACATCATTTTTCCTTGAAACATTCTTACCATTATTTACCGACTATACACTAAAGTTTTTAGAAAATTCATTTTCCTTATTACTATCCTCATCTGTCTACGAACCCACAATCAAGCTATTGAGACTATTTGAAATCTCAATTCCCTTTCCTTTAAAAACAGATATATCCTTCAACACCTTCACAAAATTACTCTTGGAACTGTCTGCAGCAAACACCACACCACTTTGTTTAACTAAAGATTTACGAGATCCTCTCTTAACCACAACAAAACCATCATTCAACAGTTTTCTCGGCAACACTGGGTTAAGAAACCACAACATCACTCTCAACCACAGGCTGCAAAGCAAACTTCAAACAAGACTGAGCTAGATGTCCATAAATGCCACAATGAGGACATATACTCACCAAACCTTCGTAAGTAACACAATATCTTTCCTTAGTAATCATCACGCCTTTAAGAGGTTTCGCAAGATTCACTTTAACACACACCCTTACAATACGAGCCCTCTCCATGTTCCACGTTGTAGTATCGACCCTAGCTGGTTTCCTAAGACTGCTAGCAATTCCCAAAAGAATAGACTTGTGATAAAAATTTAATCAGAATATGTGAGAGATGTATCCATACCAAAATAGTAGAAATATCATCACGAAGAGGTCGAAAGAAGGAGACCAAGCTTTAACCATGAGATAAAATCCAAACACCTTCCATGGACCTCCAGTTAGAGTAGCCATATACTCCTCTTCAAAACCAAAACGAATCATGAAGAAATGTCCTTGTAAATCAATCACACACCCCCATATCGGGCTATCAATCACTCCCGAGGATCTCTCCTTCTCGAGTTCTTGGAAGCTCATGAAGGACCTCATTAGTCCACCCCCATATGAATTAATTCTGGGATCATTATCACCATGGATCTGCTGGCACCTATGGAAGGCCAGAAACAACCTCATCTTCAACAAGAGAGAATTTACAGCCTCAAAAACAACAATAAAAGCTATAAAGGATGCAAAGGAATGGTCGAAGGCGCAAACCTTACCGAAACCACATACTAATCAGAATGGAAGAGACATACCAGTCCTGGAGACTTTCCCCTTATGTTTCACATATGCCTCATGGAGAAAACCACATCTAGCTGCTGGGTTAGGCTGGATCTTCACACATATCCCAGACTCGCCGGATCAAAGCTTCTCTACGACAGAGCAGCACGTCAGATCTCCTCTGCAAACGGGAGCCCTGGCTGTACGTGACAGCGATCGAGAAGGCGTTATCTCTGGGAATCTCGACCATGACAATCTGCTCAGATTCACAATTCCTTGTCTAAGCATTGAAGTTGAAGCTGCCCGTTGCTGAGATTTACGGAATCTTAGCAGATATCTCACTCCTATCTTTAAATTTCTCTGGTTTGTTTTTCAAATTTGTTCCAAGGCTACAAAATTCAGCAGCCGACTCTTTGGCAAAGAGAGCGGCTGAGCGTTATAACCATAACTCTATTTACTCTTAATTGCATTGAATGCTCCTTGACAAAAAAAATCAATCACACACATCGAACCTTTTGGCTTCCAAATCTCCGTCAACTTCTGATTAAGCACAACAACATAGAAATTTCAACCCAGAACCTTCACAATCATACACCATTCATTGCTTCAATCACCTCATCCCCGATCGTAATCTCTGGCTCACCATCTTCCCCATTTGGAAATGAAACATGTAGTCTTGACTTAACAAAATCATCACCTATCAACGATTCAGGTACATGAGCACCTCAAGCATTCAAACTCACCACTCTTGCCGCCCATGAGTTCAAAGAATCTGGAGGATCTTCCAGTGGTCTTCCTCTTCCACTCACATCAATCATTGTAGCATCACAATCACTCACCACTAAAACCCCAACCATCAAAAAACAAGAAACACCTTCAACACTTGACCCAGACAATCACCCATCAGCATAAAACACACCAACCAAAGATTGCACTCCACCATGGCCGTCGTAGACATCACGTGCCGACGAGCTCGACAAAACCACGATTATCAAAAAAATCGTTTATCAAAACTCTCTCTTCTTAATAGGCATGGGCCTTCTAACTAAATCTTGTCTATATATATATATATATAATTAAAGATAAATGTTTAGCATTTGTGCAGGAAATTGAAAAGTATTCTACTAAAAAAATTTCCCATTTGCCATTTCATATTTGAGCCAATTTTGTGTTAACCTAGCAAAATCCTCTGGGTAAGGACAAAACGCCGGCCATTCTTCCTGATCCATAAAAATCTTTATCACATCTGCAAAATCTGTCGCAAAAATCACTTTTAATAATTGGAAAGCTATAAGGAACTCCATTGCCCAAAGCAAAGCTTCGACTTCTGAATTAAGGGCAGAGAGGCTCCTTCTAATCCCACAAGCACCTGTGCATACTCCTTCGATAGAATCTGGAAAGCACATCCATCCAATTCCTGAAACCACATCCGAGCTTTTCAAGCATTCAAACTCACCACTCTCGCTGCCCATGAGTTCAAAGAATCTAGAGGATCTTCCGGTGGTCTTCCTCTTCCACTCACATCAATCATTGTAGCATCACAATCACTCACCACTGAAACCCCAACCATCAAAAAACAAGAAACACCTTCAACACTTGACCCAGACAATCACCATCAGCTGAAAACACACCAACCAAAGATTGCACTCTACCATGGCCGTCGTAGACATCACGTGCCGACGAGCTCGACAAAACCACAATCGTCAAAAAAATCGTTTAGCAAAACTCTCTCTTCTTAATAGGCATGGGCCTTCTAACCAAATCTTGTCTATATATATATATATATATATAATTAAAGATAAATGTTTAGCATTTGTGCAGGAAATTGAAAACTATTCTACTAAAAATATTTCCCATTTGCCATTTCATATTTTAGCCAATTTTGTGTTAAAGTGGTAATTTATCTCTTATTCAAATATGAATTTCTAAGAAATTTTTGAAATTCAATATTATTTAACTAATGATTTGTAAGTGATTTCAGGAGTTTTAAAGCATTTTTAAGGATTTCCTTAGTTAAAAAATATGAAAGTTTAAATCTCATGATTTCAAGTAGAATTTTCGGCCAAGTTTATGACAATTCATAAGAATTTCACCAAATTCATCTAAGAATCATTTGAAACCTTATAAAATAAGATCATTTATAGCTCATGATTCAATATACCATGTTTTTTTGTCAACTCCAATTATGATATTACTAAGATAGAAGGATTACACCATTAAACCATTGGAATACTCTCTAACATTACAGGCGAGAGCATCAGCCTTATGATTTAAAGATCTTGGAATTAAGTGCAATGAGAAAAGACAGAAAAGAGATTGTAACCTAGCAAAATTCTCTTGGTAAGGACGAAACACCGGCCACTCTTCCTGATCCATAAAATCTTTATCACATCTGCACAATCTGTCGCAAAACTCACTTCTAAGAATTGGAAAGCTATAAGGAACTCCATTGCCCAAAGCAAAGCTTCAACTTCTGAATGAAGGGCAGAGAGGCTCCTTCTAATCCCACAAGCACCCGTGCATACTCCTTCGATATAATCTGGAAAGCACATCCATCCAATTCCTGAAACCAATCCGAGCTCTTCCATGATGCATCAACATAACACCTAAAACCTGTAAAACTCTGGTCAGTAGCTGATGGAAAAGACCACAAAGGTCTTAATAAGGACAGCGAAGGACTCGGTTGGGGTCTAACTGCGACTGTAGATCTCGCGTTTTTCCATTCCAATATATCCTCAGTCGCCTGGATAATTATCTCTCTAGGATCTCTATTTTTATGTGAGAAACAATTATCATTCCTTGACTTCTAGATATGCCATAATAACCATGGAGAAATTTCGACATCTAATTGGTCATGAATACGCCAAAAAAGATAATCAAAGTTGTACCATATAGAATTTCCCGGGAAAACATCGATAGCCGAGGGAATACTTGAAAGTGACCAGGTTTGAATTGCTGTCGGACATTCAAATAAGACATGATTGGTTGTTTCTTTCTCAGCATCACATCTATTACATCTCAGATCACAATTTATTCCTCGCGAAATAAGGTTATGTTTAACAGCAGTGCAGCCCGATAATGCTTGCCACATAAAATGTTTTATTTTGTTAGGGCAATCATATTTCCATATCTTTGCTTGTAGTGCCTGAAAATTTGGTCCAAAATTTCCCACATCAAGGAGGGAGTTATTTTCCTTAGTATGATACCCAGATTTTACTGTGTATCTACCTATTTTTGTAAAATGCCATCCCCAAAAGTCTGGCCTCATTCGATGAGAAATAGCAATCCCCAGAATAAAATTTACATCAGAAAGAATTAAATATTGGTGTAGTATAACTTCTCTCCACGTTCTAGTGTGCAGGTCAATAAATTGATCGACTGTGAGATCCGGAAAGATATTTGGATTAATTCCAATCGCTGCTCTTGGGGAGATATCTGGTATCCATGGATCCGACCAAACCTTTGTTGTTTTTCCATCTCCAATTTTTCTAATAATACCTTTACTAACCAAAGAACAGCTGGAGGTGATACTTCTCCATCCATAAGAAGAATTAGAATTAAGTTTTGATGTAATTGGACATTGGTCTTTATAATATCTTCC
>OVBA01005443.1:0-19862 GCA_900406435.1 Lepidium aucheri
TGCTTAGCACTTCAGCCACGGTTTCTCCAAGTTGCTCCCTTAGCTTGCGTGTTCTAGCTCTAGTCATAGGTCTGTTTGATTCCGTTGGCTTGATGCGCTCATCATAATGGATCATCCGATTTGGTTAGCGATCTTCGCCGTGAGAACGGGCTGATCTAGCCTTATCCCGGTCTAGGGATCGCTCAATATAGTGCAGGCCTGCCTGTGCAGCGAGGGGGAAGAACCAGACATTCCCAAACTGAATTTGACAGAAGGAGTTGCACCAGTGGCTGCAACCAAAGCCAAAGCATCTTTCCCCTCACGTTTAAACAAGAACCAAGCGGAAAAACATAAGGTCTTTTTTGACAAGCAAATGAGTGGTATAGAGCTAAAGATTCCTATCTTAGATGCTTTTGGTTTAATTCCGCAATACAAGAAATTTTTGAAGGACTCACTTAAGGAACGAGAGGAGGAATGTATGGCTATTGGGATCCGATCATTTGGATCGGTATTGGTACCAGTTCTTCCACATCAAAGGAAAATGTTCATTGCGGAAAAATTGGATGATCCGGGCAGCTTCACAGGTCCATGTGCAGTACGGCACCTTACATTCATCAACTGCTTGTGTGATCTTGGATCATCCATCAGCTTGATCCCACTAATAATTGCACAAAAGATGGGGTGCTCAGACTTCAAGGATTGCAAAATTTCTTTGGTCCTCGCAGACAGAACAATGAGGAAGCCGAGGGGATTGCTTGAGGATGTACCAATAAATGTTGGAAGTGTGCTGGTTCCTACTGATTTTGTGGTATTAGAGATGGATGAAATACCTACCGATCCACTACTACTGGGTAGACCTTTCTTAGCATCAGTGGGAGCTTTGATTGATGTGCGGAATAGGACTATTAAACTAAAGGTCGGAGAAGGGGTTGGTATCATGTTTGACTTAAAAGAAGGAAGAAAGAACCTCCGATCGACGGGTTTTTGATGGTGTGTGATTTTTGATGGTTTTAGAGTCTTGTTTTAGGTAGTTTTGCATTCGTTTAGCTAGATTTTCCATGCACTTAGGTCCGTTTAGGTTAGTTTTGCAGTTTTTGCATTTGCATTTGGAGTTTAGAGTTTTATCTAGGAAAAGGAGCAAAAAGGAGCTGAAACTGGAGCTAAGGACAATTGGATCAGCGGTGAAAAAGATTGTGCAAACTCGGATCGCTACCTCGTGGATCGCAAGGCGAGGACTGCTCGGAACGCTCAAGAAAAGATGCCTCACTCACCAGCCTTGACCTATCTGCAGCGAGGGAAGATAGATCTTTTAAACTGAGACCAACCACTTAGTCTCAACCCCCGAGGATAAAGAAAAGAACCACTCCTTGGTGCCCAAGCTCCCGCAAAGACTCCGAGGGCAAGATTCCTGGTTGAGTGACATAGGTCGGTTTGACCATGAGGGTTATGCAAATAACCCATAAATACCCTCTAATCACTCTCTTATCATTTTATCTGACGTTTTAGCTGAAAAACTCTCTCTATTTTATTGTTGCTTTCATTTATGCTTGTTTAAGGTACTCTTTATGTTTATGCTTTTAATGGAATGAATTAAGTTTGATCTTCATCTTGACTTTCTGCTTTTTATTTTTATGTTCTTCATGTTTATGCAAGTTAGATCTCCTTCACTCCTCCGCTCTCAACCCATGAGGCGTGAGTAGATCCTTGTGGATCTCGAAGATAGGGACATCGGAGGTGAATCCACCAATTCCCTCGCTGTACAAACCATGATCTAACTCCAATCTCTTCTCACATGGCTAAGCTTAATGATGATCTCTCCCTGATCAAGAGAGATCTGATTTGGGCCGTGACCTAAGGCTAGCAGCAAAGGAATCGGAGACCAAGTGCCATGTGAATGATGGTTTGATCCACCGAAGAGGGATCTAGTATGTGGGTCAGCCATTAGATGTATTGGGCTAAACTTAAAGCTTCTGATTTGGTATGATCGCGGCTAGCGCCGTAATGGATCATCGGATTTGGTTAGGGATCTTCGTCGTGAGAACATGCTGATCTAGCCTTATCCCGGTCTAGGGATTGCTCAATATAGTGCGGCGAGTTTGGATCGGCGAGTTTGGATCGGCGAGTTTACCACAGATCAAATCCTCCATATCCTTTAGATCTATGCTTTTAACCTTATTTCCATTTATTGCAATTGTTATACTCTGTTTTTGATGCATTTCTCTGTTTTGAATTTTAAAATTCTGTTTCTATTTTGTCTTAGCATATTTTGTCCTATTGTCTAGATTGCAGGCTTACTTGATATCATAGCCTATCTTTGTGACAGATTGATAGGTTGCTTGAACTATGGTCTAGTAGTAGATAGATTGTTTGCGAGCAAATTCTGAGTATTGGTTCGACCAATCTCATTTAGTTACCAAATATGCTCAATTGATTTGATAGAAGTAGCAAAAACGCTTTTATCAAGATGCGTTGTAATTTTTGTTGTAAACCTCGATTATGGGATATTGGTTGGAGGACACGAGTCCCATACAAGATGATGTAGTATTTGTCATTAGCAGATAGGCTTAAAATGTTATATTGGTCAGAGCGCACACCGGATCCAATGAGATGGCATGTAAAACATAATTCACCTGGTGAGATAACCCAACCTTATGACGCAAATGCAAATAGACATTTCCAATAAGTTGCCCAGGAACCTACGAATGTATATCTCGGTCTTTACACATATAGTTTTAATCTGTTTGGGAAACATGGGAGA
Source organism: Lepidium aucheri (assembly GCA_900406435.1). Lineage (NCBI taxonomy): Eukaryota > Viridiplantae > Streptophyta > Magnoliopsida > Brassicales > Brassicaceae > Lepidium > Lepidium aucheri. The sequence goes on from OVBA01005443.1 coordinate 2,738, forward strand.
TCATATTCAGTTTGGCAGGTGATTGTAATGCCGTATAATTTGCCACCATCCTTGTGTATGAAGCTTGAGTTCTTATTTTTATCAGTCCTTGTACCAGGGCCTGATCATCCACGGAGATTGCTTGATGTATTTCTATAACCCATGATTTATGAATTGAATAAGTTATGGGAGAATGGTATTATAGTGTATGATGTTTCCATTGCTAAAAATTTCTAGATGAAAACAGTGTTGATGTGGACTATTTGAGACTTCTCCACTTATGGAATGTTGTCAGGTTGGTCAACACACAGGAGATTGACATGTCCTTACTATCAGAATAACACTGAAGCATTCCAGCTCAACCATCGGCAAAACACATCCTGGTTTGATTGCCACTGAAGCAACACTTTCTTCATATGGATTATCCATATCGGCAAAGCACATTATTGTTCACAGAAAAACAAGAAAGTGTTGTATTGTCCACCTCCAGAACAAGACGGTGCTCAAATATTAAAAAAGCTAAGGGATTTTGGCGTTGAGTCTATTCCAGAATGTGGAGGGAATGGAATTTTTCCTGTCAATGGTGTTGGGGAATAGCATAACTTGCATAAGAAAAGTATTTTCTGGGAGTTGCCTAATTGGAAAAACTACCTTCTTCGAAACTATTTGGACGTCATGCACATTGAGAAGAATGAGTTTGAAGAAATCTCAGACATGAGAGAATAAACGTTGTAATTGGAAAAGGTCAAAAAGATGATTGAAATCGGGTCTATCACCAAAGTTCAATATCCCGAATGACTAGTCAACCTGGTAGTCGTTCCAAAGAAGAATGGTAAATTGCAAGTATGTGTAGAATTTACTGATTTCAACAAAGCCTGACCAAAGGACAGCTTCCCGTTGCCGAATATCGATCAAATCGTCAAGGCAACCGCTGGAAACAAAATTCTTTTGTTCATGGATGCTTTCTTGGGGTATAATCAGATTCGGATGCACCCCGATGACATGGAGAAAACTTTGTTCATCATGGAGCGAGGAACTTACTGCTACAAAGTAATGCCATTCGGCCTAAAAAATGTTGGAGTTACCTACCAGCATCTTGCAAACAAAATGATTGCCGACCAACTCAGGCAAACAATAGATGACATGCTGGTAAACTTATTAAAAGCGGAAGATCATGTTGATTACTTAGCTCATTGCTTCCCGATTCTAAATGAGTATCAGATGAATCTCAACCCAGCGAAGTGTACTTTTGGGGTTACATCAGGAAAATTCCTCGAATATATAGTCACTCAAAGAGGAATCAAAGTTAATGCAAAGCAGGTTACGACAATCCAAGAATTGCCATCTCCAAAGAATAAGCAAGAAGTACCAAGGCTAACAGGACGAATAACCACCCTAAACCGCTTTATATCACGCTCAACCGACAAGTGTCTTCCACTCTACAATTTGTTACGTGGAAACAAAGAATCCAAGTGGGACGAGACCTGCAAAAATGTTTTCTCCGAGTTGAAAGAGTACCTTTAAACACCATTGATCCTCGCCAAACCAGAAAACAGAGAACCACTGTTTTTATACATCGTGGTTTCTACCTCGACTCTAAGTGGTGTACTAGTTTGAGATGACAGAGGAACTCAGTACCTCATCTTCTATATTAGCAAATCAGTAAATGGAGCAGAGTCCAGATACCCGACTACAGAGAAACTTGCGCTAGTGGTAGTCACTTCAGCAATGAAGTTGTGACCTTACTTCTAGTTTCATATCGTTACAGTGTTAACAAATCATCCATTACGGACGATACTGCATAGTGCAAACAAGTCAGGGCGATTGACGAATTGGGAAATCGAATTGAGCGAGTATGACATCGAGTTCAAAGGACGCACAAGTGCGAAGTCGCAAGTACTAGCCGATTTCTTAATTGAGCTATCTCCATATCTAGAACCTCTAGAGTCGGCCAAAGATCAAACATGGAAGGTATACGTGGATGGATCTTCATCACAACACGGATCAGGAGTGGGCATCCGACTAGAGAGCCCTACAGGAAAAGTCCACGAATAGTCATTCCGACTTGAATTCCCGATTTTAAACAACAAAGCAGAGTACGAGGCATTAATCGCAGGAATTAATCTGGCAACGAAGTTGGAGCTACTGATATCGATTACTATTACGACTCCCAACTTGTCGTTAACCAGGTTAACGGAGGTTACAACACGAAGAATGATCGGATGGAAGCCTACCTCCACGTGGTTAAGGAATTTACCAAGGATTTGAAATTTAGGGTCATCAAAATCTCAAGGTCCGAGAACACATCTGTCGATGCCCTAGCAGCTCTAGCATCCATAACAGACCCCATTCAAATACAAATCATCCTAGTGGAAAGTATAGATCGTCTAAGTATAAACCTACCAAAAGGAGATCTCGAACTCGTCTCGGCTATAGACAACACTCGAGAAGAATCAGATTCTAAGATGGTGGATGCCAAACAGAACGACAAACCAAAGGCGGATTGGCGAGACGAGATCCTTGCATACATTCTAGACAGCGAAACACCAGAGGACAGATAGACAGCCCACCGGCTAAAACCCAAGTGTGCTTTTATGCCCTAGTCAGAGAAAAACTTTACCGAAGAAGTACGAATGTAGTAATGCTCACTTGAGTTCACGGTGGTGAGGTTGACGAGATCATCAAAAATACACACGATGGAGCAGGTGGAAACCAAAACAGTGAAAGAACAGTCGTTCAAAAGATCATAACACTTGGCTACTATTGGCCTACTATGGAAAAATATTGCGCCGAATATACCCCTAAGTGTGACAAGTGCCAGAGACACGAATACATCATTCACGCTCTAACCGAGAAGCTGACCTCAACAATCATGCCTTATCAATTTATGCGATGGGCAATGGATATAGTTGGGCGACTACCGTCATCACGACAAAAGATGTTCATGCTCATTATGACCGACTACTTCTCAAAGTGGGTCAAAGCAGAAGCTTATCCTCAGATCAAAGGCAAAGATGCGATTAATTTCATATGGAAGAATATCATCTGCCAACATGGTCTATCATACAAGATCGTGACTGATAACGGATCCCAACTCATCTCGGCAAAATTCACCAACTTTTGTGCTAGATGGAATATCCGCGTGAGCAAATCAACACTGTGTAACCCACAAGGAAACAGTCAAGCTGAGGCCACGAATAATCAAATCCTCGATGGTAAACAAGAGACTCTCCGAAAAGAAGGAAAGTTGGGTTTCCGAGTTGGAGGGTGTATTATGGTCACATCGGACCACACCTCGGCACTCGACCGGACGAACTCCATTCTCCCATTCTCATAGAATGGAGGCAATGGCTCCAGCCGAGATAGCTGTGCCAACTCTACGCTTAGAAGATCTTTCCAAGAATGAAGATGCTAACAATAGTGCTATAGAAAATAGCATTGATGACTTAGAAGAACATGACTAGGCACTTCTTCGAGTACAAAACTATCAGCAACAAGCCACAAAGTACTACAATAAGAAAGTGTGCAGACGACACTTTGCAGTCAGAGACCTCGTACTTCAAAATGTGTTTGAGAACACGGTCGAAATCAACACCGGGAAACTCGGCGCAAACTAGGAAGGACTGTACATCATCTTTGAAGTTGTAAAGCCAAGAGTCTACAAGATCGCTAACATGGAAGGAGAATTGGTTCCTCGAAGTTGGAACTCCATCAACCTGAAGTGATACTACTACTAAAGGCTCGCCAACTCGGCGAATTAGATACGTCACCTAATGTATCTCTATCTACTTAATTAATTATGTAACAAGAACTACGTCTTGGCTTGATCCCTTCAGGGTACGTAGGTAGCCTTCGGGTCTAGCTAGAACTCTATAAAATTTTCATGTGCCCCTAGTCGACATCTAAAAAAAAGATGGTTTACACCCTATATTCACAAAAGTCGTAAACTGAGATAAATTCTCGGGAAATCAAACATAAATTATCCTTAAGCATAATCTTAAAATCTTGCCGAATCCAATCTCGAAAAACTTGTTCAAATCCCAAAAACTTCGCCGAGTGTAACCACAAAAATCTCTGACTAAGGCCTTGTCCTTATCTTTAATGCCGAGTTTTAAACTTGCCAAGCTCATTCTCCAAAAACTTAACATCACCGAGTCTAATCTTGAAAATCTCAACCTCGTAATAACGTCACCGAGTCGCAACCTCGAAAAACATGTACAATAATCAAATTCTTATCCTAACCAAAAACCAGATACAATACTTGATTATTACGAGACTAACTTCTCGTAGCATTGATGAGAACCTAATTCTCACAAAAAAGACAAAGCATAGTTTTGTACCGATTTGCCCAGATTAAATTCTCACAGAATAATGGAACAAAGTTCCGTACAGACTTACAAAATCAATTCTCGTCAAAAGGCAAAGCATAGCTTTGTACAGATTTGTCGAGATTAAGTTCTCACAATATGATGGAACATAGTTCCGTACATAGTTACGAGATCAATTCTTATTCAAAGATAAAACATATATTTGTATAGGATTACAAGGGGGAAACCTCAATAAAGACAAAACATGATTTCTGTACAAACAACCAGAAATTCCTTAGACAAAATTTTAGGAATATAGTTTCCGAGTCTGAACCTCTTAACATTTAAAGTGTGTCTTAAAACCTCAGTTTTAAAAGTCGTATAGCAAAATTTCTCTTCCTAAGCTAAAACAAGATTAAAATCTCTAACGCGGGAAGAGACTTGATTAAATGCGCAAAAAAAGAAAAAGACTTCGGGAACTGGAACTCATATAATTTAAAGTAAATCGTTCAACGAATTCAGCTACAATATAGGTCATGATCAAAAAGTAAAATTCATAACAAATAATGATATTTCATTTACACAGGAAAAATATTTACAAAAGAAAGTACCAACTACAAAAGTATGTGCAACTTGTAAAGAGGCCAAGCGGCGATTACAAAGAAAAGACTACGACAAAGCCTAGAAAAATCACGGTGCTTTTTTGAGTCCACTTTCACCAGTGTTGGAGTCTTCTCCAACTTCAAAAATAGGGACGACTAAGTCTCCCGGAAGCAACATCATCAAGCTCTCTCCATTGACGAGTTCCTTGAAATTGTTCATCATGGCAGTCATCAAGTCGGTGACCTTAGGAGGGATGTCAAATCCCCTTGGGGAAAGCAATTAGAGAACGTTTCTCGACTTAAGAAACTAGGTGTACGACAAACAGGCCTCAAGGTTCCTGTCTAAGTCATTGAACCGAGCAGCAATTTGGCCAAAACAATCAGACAATTGTTCGCGAAGAACCTTGAAAACCCTCAAGTTCTCAGTAGTTAAGGCCTGACGGAGTCGAGAATTAGAGTCCCCCCTCATGGAGTCCAACTCGGCACGCAGCTTCAGAACATCGTTGCCGGCTTTCTTAGCAGACTTTAAAGCGGCACCCCGATCAGATTCGGCACACTCAAGTGACTCCAACAAAGTCTTACTGCGTACAACCAACTTGAGGATGTTCTCACACTCAAGCCTCAACTCGTCCTTGATACGAACAAGTTCCTTCTTGGCCTTAGAGAGCTTAGACCAAAGTTCTGCCACCTCGAGATAATCTCTAGCAACTCGGGTAGACGAGTTCCTCAGAGAACTGCTTTCTGGTTTGGCAACAGACCTCTTCCGTTCCAACATCATGTTTTTCAGGCACGAAATAAACTGCGAAAACATTGGGAAAACAAACAGTTAAAAATCATAAACAATATGATATCACGAAGCCACATTTAGAAGTCAGTACGAACCCGGAACAGCGAATAAGAAGCCTATTCATACTCCTCATGGTTCTTCATCTGATCTGGAGAAGGGAGACACTCTAGCGAGGTTATAATCTGGCTCATTAAGCCAGCACACTTAGACTAGAAATCATAAATTGAACGCAAACTAGTGTGGTTATGGGTAAATTGGAAGTTGGGGATACCCCTAGCCCTTCCACGAGAAGTACCCGCAGAACCACTACTACTTCCTCCTCTTGGAGAGCCGATCCTTAATGGCGCATCAGTTCTCGCCCGTTTTGCAAGTCGTGAATCTCAACGACCAGAATCTAAAGGGACTTTAGCAATGTCCTGAGACAGAGCAACTGAGGGTCCAATAACCCTAGAAGGCTATCCAGAAGACCGAGCATTCAAACTCTCAAGTGCAGAGTTTACATCGGCTTCAACATTTGACAGCTTAAAATTGTCAAGACCCATCTTTTGAAGAAGAATGAAAAAAAGAAGTTAGAAAAATTTGAAAAAGTTTATCGACGGAAGAACTTAAGAAACAAAGTTGGAATTTGTTAAGCAAGATTGTGCAGATAAAAGGTAAATGGTAAAAGAAGAAAAAACACGGTATTTATAGGGAACTACTAGAATCTGAAGCGACGCGAAACAGTAATTATAACTGAGCAGGGGAGATCGAAGCGATGCCACACAGTAATGATAATGATTCGCATAAAACCTAGGTGACTGTTCCGCTAGCCCAAACAAAAACTGACACATGGACTAAAGATTCTAGAAGCTGAATATCCTTCTGACTCAGAAATTTGGCACCAGAATTTTCCGAGTCTAGAAGGGACAACTGTTGGAGGTAGATCCGAGATCCTACTTTGGTCTACCAAAAACAACAGGTCGAATACAAAAGAACAACCGGATTGCAAGCACTAAATCTTCAACTCAAATAACATATTCGACTCGGCAAAAGTCTCATCTTGGAAGGTTCTACGAACCTAAAGAGAAGTCGGATGAAACGTCAGCAAAACAAAGAAATGGAAATTTTTCTGTTCTGATATGGAAAATTTCCACAAATCTAGCACGAATCTTAAGAGACTTATTCTTCTCAAAATATCTGTAAATCTTCTTTTATTTTCTACACATGTAGCCGCATCTATAAACTATAAATAGAGGCACAATCCTTTGAAAATAGGGATCTGCTTTTTGACATACTTAAGTCTAATAAGAACACCAAGTCGGCAATCATCTCTTCTTGTTCTTAGCTAACTAGCTTTTGCTCCAAATCCAAACCACAAGTATCCTTTCCCATTTTCTCTCACTCTTTTAATTAGGAACTTTCGTTTTAATACCGTTTGTGCTAAGACCGGTTCCAACATCTAGTATCTATAAACGTTAATGATATCCATAAAATTAATAACATAAAATAAATTCATTTTAAAATATAAATAAGAACTAAATAGCAAATACTCAGGAATGGAATACAAATGATAAAATAAATAATAATAACCATAAAACTTATAATCAATTGAAATTATAGTAAAAACTCAATAATCTAAACAATCAAAAGCATAAACAAATGATCTATATGATTAAGTGTTATTATACTAAAAACCAAGAACATATGGTATTAAAAGATTAACTTTGTGATCCCATAGAAAAAATAAACATGAAGAGATATGTTGGAGGTTGATTTTGTATCCTCCTCTTCAGCCCATGATCGACAAATAGATCTAAAGCCCTTTAAGCGCCTATACTCGATAATAAAGCAGAATATCCTAGATAACTTCTCGGTTAGTATCCCATTGGAGATTAAGAAAATGTATGAGGAGGCATCTCGGCTATTTGGCCGTCTCGGCAACTTGTTTCTTCTCAAAATCAAGGAACTATGCTTCCATGTTATCAAAGAAGAAAATTTGAAAAATTATTTTATTAATATGGAATGTTTTCAGATATCTTGCAAGATCTTTGAGATAACATCAAATCTAAATAAAATATGTGATATTTTTTTTTCTAAGCGACCCTATGTTAATAAATCGGGGAGAATGTCTCCAAGAAGGTGCCAAATCTTCATAATTCTCACACAAGCAATACAAAACACTTTGGCACTTAACTCTCTAAATTATTCTCTTCGCAACCATAATTGACAAAATCCTCATCCATCTTCCCTCTTGAAACTAAGAGTCAGAGCTAGAACCTTTGTGCTAGATTGTACTCGAACAAGATAGTATTCATGTCTTTATCAGCACCATACATATACCATATATTGTTCTGATTCATGAACTTTGAAGTTTCACCATCAAAATCACATTTCTGTTTGTGTATGTAGCTTTCACCTCTAGCAAGACCATTTATGAGCGCCACATAATTTATATATCTCGTTTCGTTACCATAATATTCATGTTATTCTAAAGTTTCTGACATCAGAGGCTTTATTAAAAAAATATGATTTAAAATCTTCTTGTTTTGCTTTATTTCCAAGACGTATGATTCAATATAGAAACATGGCTTCAGGAAGACGTCTTCGAGCAGGTTCATGTAATAATGTTAGTCCTTCAGCTTTACGGTTGTCAAAAAAATAGCATACTATTCCCAATTGATACAAAGCTTCAGGATTTCTATTATTTTGTAAGCGTTGATACCTTGTGTAGTACGTTTGAGGAAAATGAAAGCTAGTTGGAAGAGATCATCTTCAAAAAAAACTTGATATTGCACATGAAGTTTGTTACATATGAACTGATATCATATCCTTGACGACATCGTAATACTTTGGCTCCTCAAGACTGTTTGGAATATCAGCACTAATAATCTTATTAAAATTGTCAGAGTTAGGATATTTGTTGTCTGAATACATAAACAACAAATTATGTGCATGTGACAATCCTTTTTGCTGGAATTCAGCTGTATACATAGCTGCAAATATATATTAAAAAGATATTATGACAAAATGATATAATTAAATTATGAATTTTAATATTAAGATGTTTTAAATACGTGTAAAAGATCAATACCTGCATTAGTTTTGCCAAAGAAACCATCGGTACCGGTTGGTCACTCAAAAAGTTGTCAAGTTTCATTTAAAAAATTATACACATGATATCTGGCATATCCTTATGTCGAAGATTTCTTTTCTCCAGTTATCTTGAAACTTCGAGCCACTTAGGATGACAACTAGATGTGATAAAGAGATTTGGAAACCCAAGAAACGTACAAACAGCTATAGTTTCATGTAGTTTTGTCTCATGTAACGTTCGCCACCAGTTAATGAAGAAGGAATCAGAATTCTAGAATCATGGTCAACCAAAATGGAATTTCCTTCATTAGGTGCATCTTTGACACTTGTGTAAGTTCCATAATGAAGTTTCTGTTGATTTTTTCTGAAATAATGCATGTTTTTAGACTCGATTTCAGTATAACTATCAACCAAAAACTGCTGAGTAAACTCTTTGATTGAAGAATCATATGTGACTCATTTTTTCTTTCTTAAATGCGATATGCAAATCATTGTCTCATGCTTATGTGCTTCTGTTTCGTACCAAGAATTTTGAAAACAAAAATTTCTAATTCCTAATCTCCAACCATCTTCTCCATAAGGAAAAATTACGTGATACTGTAGAGATAAATATGAAGGACAAAACTCAGTTATTATTTTAAGCTTACTAGATTTTTTCATTACGACAATATCTCTTTTATCCATACCTAGAACAAAATCATCAACAACTAATGCAGCTACTTCAAACGAAGAAGGAGTATTGTATACCCTTCCATCCTTACCGTGTCTATTGAGCAATACAAAATGTAGAGTCTCAGTATCTTCCCCTTGAAATCTATCCTTATAAGTCTAGAATGATTTGACATGAGGATTCACTACACAGAGCATTTTATTAATGATCTCAACAATCTCTGTTTTTATGTTGCCTAATGTTTCTTGATAGTTATTATTTCGGGTGTTGGATTAGTATATGTAGAAAAAAATATATATAATAAAAAAATTAGCAAGATAGACATACTTAGAATAGGTTGAAACAATATGGAAAACAAAAAAAATAATTACCAGTAAGCTTTGAGTCTATTCATCACTTCATTAGAAGTATCATGAATATATAGTTGAGAGAACTTCGTATCACCGTTATTTGGAATTATACTATCCATAAGATGATAATTCTCGCCATATAATCAGAAAGTTTAAGAACCACACCCAACATTAGACGGAATGATCTATTTTTCTCCCAAGAGATGTAAAAGAAAACATCATATTATAAGCCCTTATATTTTCTCTATAATTCCAGCTTAATTCAGAGTTTCTTGTGATGAGATCAATTAACTCTTGGTGAGCCAATTTCAGGAGTGGCAATTTAACTTTCCGATGTAAACTACAATCTTTAAATTTTGGATTGTTTGTGTGCATTTTTTTTAGTCTCTCTAAACAGCACCACAATGTTTACACTCATAAGTTGGATCGCCTTCATCAACATACCAAAACAATTACCACATATAGAATGGAAATGAATATTTTAAAATATAGATAGTTATTTACCTGTAAATGTTTCCACTCGATTATCCTCATCGGATAAATTAGTTTGTTTGGATGAATTTGAAGCTACAGGCCTTGAGGGTTGTAGATTAACAGTGCTATTAAATGTAGAGTTTGTAGTCTCACCATCATCATTATCGGAAAAACAATTATGGGATCTATGAGAAAGTGATTCAACGGTGTCACTTTAGAATTCGATATCATATGCAGGTTCTTGAATTAAAAAGAAAAACAGACGTTTTAATTATAAATTTTAATAAGTATATAAATACTCACGTTCGGTCGACCCAAGAACGCACTAGGTGCGGTAAGTGGACACGATACATACAGGCGAACATAACATGGCCAATAGATGTGTTTTGGCCAAGGAAAGACATTGGAAGACTAAAAGATGATTTAAATAAGACAAAACCATGAAAAATAAGCTAAGAACATAATTTAGGACAAGAACCTAGGATTTGGATAGAACCTAGTGGTTTGGACCGCACAGTCGTTTGGACATGATTGGTCCAAGATCGGCCATGAACCTAGGAGGTTCAGACATGTTGTGTCTAGTTTTGGACAAGGTTTAAGGTTTAAGACAAGTTTTGTCTGTGTTTGGACAAGTCTGGTCGGTGTTAGGACATGAGGTGTCCACGTCCGGACAAGGGTTCTCGTTCGGACAAGAGTTAGGTATGTGTCCGAATGGGTAGCCTAAGGGTAAAACGACCAGAATTGATGTGTTTTGGACCTTGGACTATTTTGAATGGGTTTGAGGCCGATCCAACTAAAGGAATTAGGGTTAGGGTTAGGTTACCCGGGTTAATCCACCCTAAAAAGGAGTCTTAATCCACCCTAAAAAGGGAATCTGCACAAGTTAACCTAAAAATAAGAGAAAGACACCTCGAAGGAGGCTGAAAGAGATCAATCTAGTTGAGACAAGGAAAAAAGTTGAATTGAGTCCAAGGTTTTTCTAGTAGGCAATTCGAACACTATAGAGCAAAAAAGAACCCGAAAGAGTCTAAGGCAAAGGTGAGTTTGTGACCGTAGGTTAAATCAGGGTTCGTTTTTGGTAATAGGTGGAATTGAATCCTAGAATGGTTAGGACTGATTGTTTGAACTGTGACTTGCGAATCGTGAGGTTCATGATTAAGAATTACAAATCGTGTGAGTTCGTGACCGTGAGGATTTGACCTAGAATTCATGCTTGGTAATAGGTTAAGTAGAATCTTAGAATGGTTAGGTTGAATGATTGATTATGAATGGAAGGACCATATGGGTCGATATTGTGATTAAGAACCGTGTGGTTCATGATCTGTGACTTGTTAACCTTAGTGTTTGGATCTGTGACCTGTGAACCGTGTGGTTCGTGATCTGTGACTTGCAAACCTTAGTGTTTGGTCTGTGACTTGTGAATGATTGTTCTCTTGTTTGCTTGATTTGTTATTGAATGCGTGTTCTGGTTATAGCCTAGTGGGACGGGATTACCAAATCACTAAACAATTCTTTTGCTTATACAATCTGCGTGATTGTAGGTAATGATCCAACCAATGATCAAAAAAGTGGCTAATAGGACCAAGGCAGGACGAAGTGGAGGTGGATCTAGGGTTCGGATTTGGGAGTCCTTTTATGTTATTTAAGATTGAACTTGATGCTAGTACTGTTTTTAATGAGTTATGTTATCATTTGATGTTTATTAAACCTTGAATTTTGGTTATGAATAAGAATGGAACCGATTTTTATGAATTGCTTGGGCTTGTCATATGTTGATAATCGGAATTTTGACTTAGTGAATAATGGAACATGAATTGGTTAAGTGTATGATCTGCCCAAAGTCATACTAGAATGCGTTGGAATGCGGGTTTAATGAGTTGGGGTGTTACAATTTGGTATCAGAGCCAGGTTGATTCTAGGATAGTTGGCATGTGTATGAATGGTTTAGATGAATGATATCCATCCTCCTCAGCCCAGGTCTCGCGGTAAGTGTGATATGTGTTCGTGTACCAAGCTAAGTGGATAGAGGTTATTAACTTAGTTAATGTGGCAACTGTAAATGGTTAGTACTCGTAATGGAAGAAGAGCTAATGTGTAGGAACGTGAATATGGGTGGTGTGGAAACCCATGTGTTATTTGATACAGGAGCGTCACATTGTTTTGTGTACCCGAGAATGATCGGTATTGGTGAGTTTAAGAAAGAACTGGGAGTAAATCGTGGGTTGTTAGTCCGAGCAGCTAGTGGGCAACTAATGGATGCCTTAGGGGATCTTGGGAACGTTTATGTGCTCATAGAAGGAGTGAACATGCCGATTGACCTAGTGATTTGTGAAGTAGAACTATATGATGTGATCTTAGAAATGGATTGGCTTGGAAAGTACAAGGCACACATAGATTGTTATCGTAGTACAGTTGAGTTTGAGAATGGGGGAAATTTGTTGGTGTATCAAGGAATCCAACTCACTTCAGGTAGTTTGATTGTCTTGGCTGTCCAAGCAGAACGGATGCTCGAGAAAGGATATGAGGTGTACTTAGTTACGATCTCAACTGTTGAAGTTGGACCAGAAACAGAACCCAAGGACATTCCAGTGGTGAATGAGTTCGAGGACATGATTGCAGCAGTCATGGGATTACCACCAGAACAATCTTACTAGAACTCGGAACAACGCCTATCTCCAAAGCACCATACCGGATAGCGCAAGCGGAGATGGCGGAGTTGAAAAGACAGCTTAGTGAACCAATCGATAATGGCTTTATATAAGACCGAGCAGTTCACCATGGTGTGCACCGGTGTTGTTTGTGAAAAAGAAGGATGAAACCTTCAGGTTGTGTATTGACTACCGTGGATTTAATAGAGTGACGGTAAAGAGCAAGTAACCTCTACCACGAGTGGATGAGTTGTTGGACCAACTTGGAGGTGCTACTTGGTTCTCAAAAATTGATTTCGCTTCAGGTTATTGTCAGCTGCCAATTGCGGAACATGACAGCCGGAAAACTGCATTCTGGACAAGGTATGAACACTATGAATTTGTGGTTATGCCATTTGGTCTTACCAATGCAATGGCTGCCTTCATGAAACTAATGAAGAATGTGTTTAGAGAATTCTTGGACAAGTTCGTGATCATCTTCATAGATGACATCTTGGTGTATTCTAAGTCTTCTGAGGAACATGAGGGCCACTTAAGGATAGTTTTGGAAAACTACGGGAACACAAGTTGTTTGGCAAGCTAAGTAAGTGTAACTTTTAGCAAAGGGAAGTGGATTCTTAGATCATGTGGTCTCAGACAAAGGAGTGTCTGTGGATCTAGAAAAGATAAAGGCAATCTCGGGTTGGCCAAGACCCTTGAACGCAATGGAGGTAAGGAGTTTTCTTGGATTGGCTGGTTACTATAGATGGTTCGTGAAAGGCTTTGTAAGGATGGCTTAGCCTATGACTTAACTTACAGGGAAGGATGTCCCTTTTATTTGGACCAAGGAATGTGAAGATATGTTGACTAGTACTCCGGTTCTGGTATTGCCGGAACAAAACAAACCGTATGTGGTGTACACGGATGCATCACGAATGGGATTACGCTGTGTGTTGATGCAGCATGGGAATATGATTGCTTATGCATCACGGTAATTAAGGGAACATGAGGTGAACTATCCAACTCATGACTTGGAATTGGCTGCGGTTGTTTTTGCCTTAAAGATTTGGCGATCCTATCTTCATGGTGGGAAGGTCCAAGTATTCACGGACCATAAGAGTTTGAAGTACATCTTCAATCAATCAGATCTGAACTTAAGGAAAAGAAGATGGATGAAACTCATAGCCTATTATGACTTGATCATAGAATACCACCCGGGTAAATCAAACTTAGTTGCGGATGCACTAAGTAGGAACCTGTGGACATGGACTCCGAGAGGGAGTTGGAACGATTGGTAGACATGGTTGGAACCTTAATTTTGTCGGTCTTAATAGTAGAAGAGGAACCCTTAGGCTTGGGGGCTGCGAATCAAACTGATTTGTTGACTAGAGTCCGGATGACTCAAGAAAAAGATGAGAACTTGAAAAGGCCGCAGGGAATGATAGAATTGAATACTAAACTTCTAAAAATGGGACTATTTTGGTTAATGGTCGTGTGTGTGTTCCTAATGATCAGGGATTAAAGGATGAAATCCTTAAGGAGGCACATAGGTCTAAGTTAGCAATCCACTTGGGATCGACAAAGATGTACCGTGGCTTGGAAAGGTACTATCATTGGACAGGAATGAAACATGATGTGGCTAAGTGGGTATCTGAATGCCCAACTTACCAATTAGTTAAGGCTGAACACCAAGTCCCTAGTGGACTATTGCAAAGTTTACCTATCTCGTAATGGAAATGGGATATGATAACAATGGACTTCACCACGGAATTGCCCATGTGTGATAAAAAGGATTCAATATGGGTAATAGTGGACAGGTTGACAAAGTCCGCAAACTTTCTTGCGGTCAATAGAACGGATAGGATTGAAAGGTTGGCCGAGATCTATGTAAGAGAGATCGTTAAGTTGCATGGAGCACCCGCAAGTATTGTCTCGGACAGGGACACTAAGTTTGTTTTAGCTTTTTGGAAAGCTCTTCAAACTAAGTTAGGGACAAAGGTCCACCCAAGTACAGTCTATTACCCGCAAACGGATGGACAATGCGAATGGATAATCCAAACACTTAAAAATTTGTTGCGAGCAAGTGTATTGGATTAGGGAGGTAAGTGGAAGGAACACTTACCTTTGGCTGAATATGCTTATAGTAGTTACTATGCTAGTATTAGAATGTCACCATATGAGACATTGTATGGAAGGCCTTGCCGAACCCTATTATGTTGGACACAAGTGAGGGAGCGTAGTATATATGGGAGAGACTTCATTGAGGACACAACTGAAAAGATCCAAATGGTTAAGCTCAATATGAAAGCAGCTCAGGATAGAGAAAAGAGTTATGCGGACAAGAGAAGGAAAGCACTTGAGTTTGAACTAGGTGACTTGGTTTACCTCAAAACCATATCGTATAAAGGGAAGGAAAGAACTATGCGATCAGCTAAGTTGGCACCAAGGTACATGGGGTCTTATAAGGTTGATAAGGGCCTCGGAGGAGAGATCCTCGGATATGGATTCAACGGATCGACCTTGGTGAGTCCGATCGGTGAAAACTAGGTGAAGACGGATTTGATTGACTCTCTCAATCGGTTGAGGTTGATTGTCTCTCTCAATCGGTGGATGAACTAGATTCTTTGCATCACACAAACAAGATAAAACGTTTCTTCTAAAGATCTAAGTGAATCACACACTTAAATCAAAAGAAATAACAATGCTTCAAGGGAAAACACTCTTGAAAAAAAAGAACAAAATACTTCCATTAATCTTGATTGAAAGGTGCTTTAGAAATGAACAACTAATGAGTTTATATAGGCTCAGTACACACGTTCATTTGTCTAAAATAAGAAGGAAAAATCAAATGAGTTGAAGAATATGACCGTTAGACCATAATGAGAAAATCTGCCAAAATAAGGCAAGGGGAGCTGAGCTTGAGTCTTGACAACTTTGGTGGGAATGATTGGTGGCTTGGGAGGTCTATGTTCATTGAATTGAGGTCCTTGTCACAGCTGTTTTGGTGAAGTAGCCATTGGTGAGTTATGACCCCAAGTGTGAGCACATCCAAATATGGTAAGTTTGAAGGTAAGAGGATCCGCCTGATCCTGTGGCTGCTGGTGCATCTAAAGTAGTTTGGAGGCTTTACGATTGATGTAAAAACGATGTAGTTTCGGTGTAGTGTCTCTCCTGGTCGCCAAGTATGGGTTTGAAGATTACTAATCCCGTGATCTTCCAAATAAGGTATGCTGGATAACATCTGGTTTAGACATCCCATAACTTTCTCATATGAACCAGTATGGATTTGATTCCAATTTGCTGCGTGTCTCTGATGAGTCAATATTATAAACCAGGTCGTTTTATAGCCTAATTCTTCCTGGATTGATCGGAATTCTTCAATAAGTGCTTGTTGGTCTCCTTCGAGTTCACTGGAAATCCGCCGCCTTGAAAGTTGAATATCTTTTTCATGCGGAAAGATTTTGGACCAAATCTTCTTCTCGGTGATTCCTTGAAGAGTTAACTTTCTGTAACAAGTCGATTTGTGGCTTGAATCCTCGTGGTTTAGTAGGTATGCTACAATATAGGTACCTATGTCTTTGGTACACTTAGGTTGGTCCTCTCCAAGTGTTTTGGTCAGCTTGTTGGTGTTTTCTCTGTCCTCCTTGGTCTAGAATGACTTGATGTCCACATCATACCCTGCCTCATCAAAAAGTTTTGTCCTAAAAACTGATTTATTTGCACCAAGAGAAAGCAAGTTAGGCTTCATTCGGTTTTGAAAGTTAAGAGTCTTACCTTTGTAGTGAATTGTTGGAGAATTGTTGAAAAGTCTTGTGGGATCTCCTTGAGCAGAATACTCCTTAGGAAAAAATAATCCTCCTCCTTTGTCAGCTTTAGTGGATCTGGTTCAAGAACACCTTGCTTGAATTGTTTAACAGTTTCTCTCCGTTTTGTGTCTTTAGCCTCCACATATTTTCTCCCAACTAACACGTGATGGTTGATGTCTAGTGCTTCTTCTTTTATTTGTAATTTGTTGTTGGTGTTTCTTGCCTCCTTTGTATCTCCTATACCTGTCTCAATATCCTTAGGCAAAGGCAAGTGCATTATACTAGAAGTAGAAGATTTCCAATCAAAATTATCTAGACTACTACTAGATTTAGGTGAGTCCATTTTTAGCTCTAGTGTTGAAATTTTAACCACCTCCCTAATTGGGCATTTCAAAGCAAAATGACCTCTCTTGTGACACCTATAACATACCATGCCTTCCGAATTTGAAGG
>OVBA01005444.1:0-19861 GCA_900406435.1 Lepidium aucheri
CAAAGCATATTCTGCCTAAGTTCTTCTTCACCCACGAGTTGCAGAAAGACAGGCAGGTCAAAGTTCAACAGATCCGATCAAGCGAGAATTCAGTCCATCTGTTCACCAAATCATTGTCAACTTCAACATTCCAGAAGCTCATCCATCAGATTGGAATGCGAAGACTTAAGGATCTACATTGATGCTCAAATCAAGTGGAGTAGTGCGTGTTGTACTCTTTTTCCTTCACCATGATTTTATCCCACTGGGTTTTCTAGGTAAGGTTTTAATGAGGCAATATTCTCCACCGCATTATAGAGATCCTGGTTTAGTGTCAGGCACGGTTATGTCATCCAAGGAGGAGTGTTATAAATCATATGAATGGACTCCATAACCGGCTCATTAGATTAAAAACAGTTTAACCTATTTCCTATTCCTAATAGAACTTTACTTATTCATGGGATTATATTACCCTATAAATATGTAACTCTTGTTCATTAGTGAAATACAATTCACTTCTCAATTTCCTTAGTTTCACATCACAAATTATATTTTTTTGTTTAGTTGTTTTTAATATAATCAATAATGATGGATTATAAGGTACAACTAAAAATTAGTACAACATGTAGATATTTAAAGCGGAAAAGTAACTTATTTTTTTGTACTTCTATATTGTTTTATTCTTGAAATTGGAAAAATCCAATTGAAGTAATTTCCTGTCAACAAATAACAATTAAATTATTGAGTTATATAATTTATAACTGCTATTGTGTGAATATTTAACGATTTTCAAAATTTACATATTGTAATTTATAAATTTAATCATGTAATTTTTATTATCATATATCTTATGAAATCTCTAATTTATTGCTATCATGATATATGAAATGTTTCAGACTCTTTCATCTCATAACAACACAACAGTTTATCAGATTAGTTGATTAGCATGATCTGAAAAAAGACAAATGAAACATCTCTTCAATCAATCAAAACAGTATTTTACCATATCTTATATTTTGTAAAACGTTTTGTGTGTACATGACATAAATATATTGTTTACTTATCTCTTCTCTTGAATGATAGTTGAAGTATATTCTTTTGTTTCTTTGCTCCAACAAACAAAATATTATCTATAAAAAATAATACAAACAAAGTTAGTAATTAAATAAAGTTTGTAACATAAAATAGTAATCTTATAATTTTCTTAATGTCGTAATATAAATATTCACTTTATTTTTTCCTAAGAACAGTATCAAATAATACTAATTGTATTGTTGATTATACAATTAAAATTTTATATTGTTTGGATCATGTTCTATGGAAAATATTAATATATAATGATATATCAAACTAATCTATATATTTTTCTCAAATCAAAATACAAACATAAATCAAATTTCACAATATCTTTTGGCAATAAATAAAATTTCATGTTTTTAGTTCTATATACTTATCTTTTTAAAAGTCAATACTTACCATATCTGCATGTGTAAGATTTCTTTGTCCTTTTATGCCTTTTTACTTCAATTTTTTATATATATGCAAACTAAATGAATGTGAAATTTTGGTCTAACTATTTAAGATAGAATAATGTTTAAATATAGTAGAAAGATAAAACTAATATTTATAGATATTTTGAATATTGTTAAAAAACAAAAGAGAAATAGAATAAAATATTTTTACCAGTTTCGTTGTCTTTTCGTCTACCGAAAGTTTAGTAAACTTTAAAAAGAACTAAGATTACAACGGTTTTCCAAGAGTTTTTTTTTTTTTTTTTTTAAACTAGCCNTGGCTTTTAATTCCCCTCTTTATATTGCAGGTAATGTGTTAGATCCTTGGTGCCTTGAAGATTTGTAAAGTGACAACACCACTGGGGCACCTGTCCTCGGCTTCCAAGAATTTAGAGTCACTTAAAAAAATATTACAAGCCATTAAATTCTTTTAAATCTCTTACGTTGTTTATACAAATGTAGACATATTAGAAAATTAACTGTAAACACACATATATGATATAATTTAGCATAAATGTACGTTTCATATATATTTCACTTATAAGTTTAAAACTCTATATACCATCAAATATTAAAGCTTTCATGTCATTATCTCATCATAAAACAGATATAATAAACAACATATGTGGTTCAATACTATCAATAATACGCTCATGTATAAAAAATATGTATCAGTTTTAGATTTCAATAGCAATCCGTATCCATATCCTCACAATGTTTTAAGAAATTCATAACATTAAAATTATGAAAACCTACCATAACTATAGATAAAAAAAATGTTTTATCATTTTTCAAATCAGCTTTCTTTGGAATTCAAGATATAACCCATAGGGTTATGATGATAATTTTTTCACATTAGAGATACTTAGCCAAATTTATTTTGCTTTCCTAAAAGTTTTTTACAAAAACAAACACTAATCTTAATTTTCATGTTCTTATACATAATATAACTTTGAAATCTTTTAGTATATTTTATTATAAAGATTGGAAGAGTCTAAATATTATATTTGATTTTATTATTTTTTTAGATCTCAATCAGAACCTATAATTTATGAATAAAAAATTTGATATAAGTACTTATCTTATTGGAATTGGGTTTAGCACAGCGAGTACTAAAATGATGGTTCCTGAATAATAGAGGAGGGAAGAATGGGCAAGGATACTTGTGGATTTGAACGGGAGTAAGAGTTTAGTTAACTGAGTAGTAAGACAGGTGAAGGCCGAATTGATGTTCTTATTAAACTTCGAATGTCTAAAAAAAGATCCTCCTTATAGAAGGATTGTGTCTCTATTTATAGTTTTTAGAGGCGGTTTACATGTGTAGAAAATAAAGGAAGATTTAAAAATCTTGTTGATAAGACTGAATCTGTTAAGATTCATGCCAGATTTGTGGAAGTTTTCCATAGGGGAACAGGAAAGCTTCCTTTTTATTGTATTCTGATGTGTCATCCAACTTCCCTTCAGGTTCGTAGAACCCTCTGAGATGAGACATTTTGCCGATTCGAATATCTTATTCCAGTTAAAGACGTAGTGCTAGCAACCGGGTGGTTCTTTTATATTCGACCTGTTGTTTTCCGTGGACCAAAGTAGGATCTCGGATCCACCTCCAACAATTGTCCCCCCCCCAAGACTCAAAAAATTCTAGTGCCAAATTTCCAAGTCGGAAATGTTGTTTCATCTTCCAGAATCTTTGGTCCACGTGTCAATTTTTCAGTGGGTCATTTGAACAGTCGCCTCGATTTTATGCAAGTCATCATTATTACCGCGTGGAGTCGCTTCGATTACTTCCCGCTCATTCATTATTTCAGCTTTGCGTCACTTCACATTTCAATAGTTCTCTATAAATATCGTGCCTCCTTTTCTTTTACTATTCACTTTTCATCTTCTCAAACTTGCTCTGACGACTTTCGAGTTCTTCTAAACTCAAATTTCTTTTAAGTTTTTCTTGCTTCTTTTCTTCGTTCTTCTTTGTCAAAAATGGGTCTTGAAGATTTCAAACTTCCCAATGTTGAGGCCAGTGTTAGTTCTACTCTTGAGGGTTTAAATGCTCGACCCTCTAGAGGTTCCTCTAGGGTTTCTGAACCCTTGGCTGCTCTGGTTCGTGATATAGTGGAGATCCCTTCAAACTATGGTCGGGAGGACTCGTGGCCTGCAAAGAAGGCGAGGAACAAGGCGTCATTAAGGATTGATTCTCCAAAGAGAGAAAGTAGGAGTGGTTCCGCTCGTGGAAGGGGTAGGGGTACGCCCGCCCGAATTGCTGAGGACTACCTGGAAGTAGTGGAGCTACAATCTGAACTTTCTGTCACCAAGGAGGAACTCGCTCGTACACAGGATGAATTGAGAGTGGAACGCAAAAACGTCCTCAAGTTGGTAGCTCAAAATGCAAAACTATTGGATTCGCTAGACTGCACCAAATCTGACCGGGGTGTTGCCTTTAAGTCCACTGAAAAGGCTAATGATATGAGGCTAAGTTTGCGTGCCGAGTTAGATTTGGTGAAGGGGGACTTTGATTCTCGACTTTACCAGGCGTTAACCGTTGAAACCTTAAGAACTTTTGGGGTTCTTTGTGAGCACCTTTATGATCGTTTCGAATGGATTGCTGCTCGGTTCTGCGATCTTGACAAGAACCTCGAGACACGTTTGTCGTATACCCAGTTTATTGGGTCAACAAACGTTCTTTAATTGCTTTCCGATAAGGGAGTTGACATTCCCTGTACAGTCACAGATTTGATGACTGCCAGAGTGGACGAGTTCTAGAAGCTTGTTAATAAGGAGAGTTTGACTCCACTGCTTCTATGGGACTTGGTCGTCCCTGTTTTTGAAGTTGGGGAGGCCTCTAATGCTGATTAAAGTAGACTCACAGAAGCACCATCAATTTTTCATGCTTTGCCGTAGTCTTCTTGTGTAGTTGGCACTAAGCCTTTAGGGTGGAATTCTTTGTACGTACGTGGTACTTTTTGTAAATGCTTTTCCTGTGTAAATGAAATGAGATTTGATAATGAATAAAACAATTACTTTAATGCTTTTGACTTGTCATTTTATGAATTGTAGTTTCCGAGATCCTTTTCTTGTTTTTGCGCTTTTAGAGAAGTTTTTTGCTGCGTTTAGAGAGTCTGATCTTGTTTTAGCGTTGGAAGATAACTTTCTGTTATGCGGCTTTGAAACTGAGATTTTAGGACTTAGTTTAAGTTTTAAGAAGTTTGGATTCAGAAACCGTATTCGTAAAACTTGGTCCAAAGGATTTCCAATTATCTGTTCAGAAATTATGTTCTGACTTTATTTGAGACTTTAGTCTCGTAACTATGTACAAAGCTTTGCTTTGTCGTTAAGTGAGATTCCAATCTCGATAAATCTGAATGGAACTATGTTCCGTCTTTTGGTGAGAAATCAGTCTCGGTATTTCTGTACAAAGCTATGCTTTGACTTTGAGTCTATACAGAACTATGTTCCATCGTTAGGCGAGAAATTATTCTCGATATTTCTGTACAAAGCTATGCTTTGTCTTTTGATGTGTACGAAACTATGGTCAGATCAACGTTTAGCCTATGACTTGTGATTTCTGGATTGGTTCCAGGCATATTTCTTGGTTTCTATGTGAACGTTTCCATGTTCTCTTCGAGGAGACGTATCAGCTTTTCCTTGATGAATTTGCTTAGGTCGATTCCAATGCTTACGCACTTTGTCGAATCGGCCAAGTCGATGTTAACAAGCTTGATAGTCGACTGATCGGGCTTATCGGGAGCGGGTGGTTCAGTCAGTGCTTTGCTTCCTACTGATGTCGTGATCATTCATGACTTGTTTCTTAACTTCAGCTCGGTGATGAAGCAAGTTCTGGCCATTATCTGATCGCCCTTAAATGTGTAGACTCCTTTATTTTTCGAAATCTTAATGCATTGATGATAGCTCGACGCTACAGCTTTCATTGCGTGTATCCAAGGCATTCCTAAGATCATGTTGTAGATGGGTGTTTTATCTACAACAAGTAGTTTGATCCATCTCGTAAGTCCAGCAACTCGGATAGCTAGTTTCACTGTTCCGATCGCGTTGATTGTGCTTCCATCAAACGTAGTCAATGTTCTGTCCACTGGCTTAAGATGGACGTCTGGCAGTACCATCTTATCTAGAGTCTCTTTAAAGATGAGATATACCGAACTCCCAGTATCGATGATAATTCGTGAAACGTCACAGTCAACAACTCGGAGTTTGATGACTATGGAATCATTGTGTGGGAAGCTAACTCCTTTGATGTCTTCCACGGTGAAAGTGATCACCGAGTCTACAACGTGCATACATTCCTAGACGGGCTCTTGGTTAACTGAAGCGACTACTTTTTGCTCATATTTTTTGATTGAGCGAATAGTATCATCGCAAAATTGTAATCCGCCCATAATTACACCAACGACAACTCGTGGATCGCCTGATCCATCGTTGTCTCCTTCTGGCTTTTGTCGCTTTGCTAATTCAGAAGCACCAGCCTTCAGGCTTGCCGACTTGAAGATGGTTTCTCGTTTCTTAGCTTCTTTCTGCTTATGTGCTTTATATTTATGGGTTTCTTCCTCCGAGTCCTCCAATTCTTCTTTGCTGAATTTCTCAGCAAGGAATTCTTGCAGCTGTTTGCACTTTGCGGTCGAATGGCCTGCTTTCTTGTGAAAACCACACTATTCATTCCGATTATAGGTGTTGCCGAGTTTGCATTGCCTCTATTATGCTGCCTAGTCTCGTAGTGCATCTCCTTTTGCTCTTTGGCTGTCGAATACCGCTGTACACCTTGATTTTGTGAGAGGATTTGTTTTTCCTCTACGTATTCTGCGTGCCTAGCTGCCCTGCATAAGGCGTCAGAGATTGTATTGGGCTTGTTGACAAAAAAGTCTTGTTTTAACGCCTCATCAGTCACCATTCAAGTTCGGAGGGCTTCGATTTCCATGTCGTCACTGACCTTGGCTTTGGTCAGTATCTTTTTGAAGTGTCCAAGATATGACTTTAAAGGTTCATCAAAGCCTTGCCTCAAAGATCTCAGTTCAGCGGTTGAGGTGTCTTGGTTGACGAACAAAGCATATTACTTCATAAAAAACTCGGTGAGTTGTTTGAAGCTCTTGATTGACCCGGCAGGAAGCTTGGTGAACCATACCAACGCGTCTCCGGTTAAGTTTTCTGCAAAGTGCTGGTAGTAGGCCACGTCTTTGTTGTCTACAGTATAGTTGGTACCGTTCATCATGACGTTGAAGGCGCTCATAAGAGGGGCATCAAAGTCGCAACCCTCTGTTTACCAAGACTCTCCGTAATTGCGGTGCGAATGGTGAATTTTGCGCCTAAGCTAGGATTCTTCTTATCTTGGGTGCCGAGCTAGTAGCTTGATGGAATTTAGACTTGATGTTGTCCATCATCTTTAATACGATAGCAGCGTCCAAAGTCACCTGTTTTTGCTGTCTTGATGTGTTTAGTACTGCAGAGTGGTCTTGTACTGAGGTGGTGACTGGTTGGACATGGAAAGTCCCGAAATAGTGTTCTCTGAACGCTAGCTAATGCCTCCGCGCATGGTCTGCTGACTTGAGTTGTTGGGAGACTACTCTCATTCAAGCGAGATTCAAGCTGACCGAACCTCTCAGCGTTTCTTTGATCAGAAGTTTCCTGCTGTGTGATCAGGTTACGCACTAAAGTTCCGAGTGTCGGTGACCCCGGTGGTGGCGGTGGAAAGTTTTCATCCTTCCGAGTTTCCTGTCGACTCTCTTTCTGAGTCTGAGTTGTATCCATAATTGATCCATCCGCTGGATCGGTGTGTTCCTGAGGGAGAGGTTCCCTCCTTTCTGGCGAGCTGATGGTGAGTTCTCTGTCCACCATGTTGGAACTGGGTATAGCACAGCGAGTACTAAAATAGTGGTTCCTGATTAATAGAGCAGGGAAGAATGGGCAAGGACACTTGTGGATTTGAACGGGAGTAAGAGCTTAGTTAACTGAGTAGTAAGACAAGTGAAGGCCGAATTGGTGTTCTTATTAAACTTCGAATGTCCAAAAAGAAGATCCTCCTTACGGCAAGACTGTGCCTCTATTTATAAATTATAGAGGTGGTTTACATGTGTAGAAAATAAAGGAAGATTTATAAATCTTGTTGATAAGACTGAATCTGTTAAGATTCCGGCTAGATTTGCAGAATTTTTCCATATCAAAACAAGAAAACTCCTGTTTATTGTATTCTGATGTGTTATCTGACTTCCTTTCAGGTTTGTAGAACCCTCCGAGACGAGACATTTTTTCGAGTCGAATATCTTATCCGAGTTGAAGACTTAGTGCTGGCAACCAAGTTATTCTTTTATATTCGACCCATTATTTTTGGTAGACCAAAGTAGAATCTCAAATACACTTCCAACAAATTCAGTCGTCCATAATTGTTTCCTCAAACTCTATTGTATTCCTACAATCATAACAAAAATAAAGATACTTATCAAATAAACTCTGGTGCACAAAATATAAGTTATCTTAGTATTAGTTTAATTTTGTAATATAATCATTTATTTAATTTTACTCTAAGAACAGTACCAAATAACACTAATCGTATAGTTTACAATACATTTAATATTTTGTATTATTTGGTTCTTGTTCGTGGGAAGAATGAAAATATAATGATAGATCAAACTAAAGTTACCTTTTTGATCAAAATCACAAATATCTAGATTATAAAGCCTATTATTTATTAATATAAAAATTGGATATAAGGACTTATCTTAATCATTTGTCGTCCATAATTGTTTCCTCAAACTCTATTGTATTCTACAAACATAGGTCTTGTTCGTTTGTACATCTGGCAAGTTCATCTAGATGGTGCATCTGAATATACAATCTAGATGGAGTAATTGGATGTTGTTCGTTTCCATGCTGAATAAAACATCTAGATATAACATCTAAATGTATGTTTGTTTTTTTGCAAGCTGAAATTTTTATCTAGATTATATATCACTAAAATGAGGACTTTAAAAAAAATGAGGGCTCAGAAAAAATGAGGAGTGAGAAGAATAGGAGAGAGAATAAAATGGGGAAAGAGAAAAAAATGAGGAGAGAGAAAAATGAGGAGAGATAACAATAAAAGAAGAGAGAACAATAAAAAAAGAGAGAGAGAAAAATGAGGAATGAGAGAAAAATAATGGGAAAAAGTAAAAAGAGGATAAAGAATAAAAGAGAGGAGAGAGAATAAAAAAAAGAAAGAAAGTAAAAAAAGGAGAGAGAATAAAAGTGAGGAGAGAGAGAGTAAAAAATAGGAGAGATAATAAAAAAAAAGGAGAGAGAGTAAAGAAAGTACAAACAGAGGAGAGAGACTACAAACAGTAAGAGAAAGAGAAAAAAAGAGGCGAGAGAGTAAAAAAGAGGCGAGAGAATAAAAAAGGAGAGAGAGTAAAAAAGAGGAGAGAGAGTAAAAAAGAGGAAAGAGAATAAAAAAAGAGGAGAGAGAATAAAAAAGAGGAGAGAGAATAAAAAGAGGAGAGAGAGTAAAAAAGAGGAGAGAGAGTAAAAAGAGGAGAGAGAATAAAAAGAGGAGAGAAAGTAAAAAAGAGGAGAGAGAATAAAAAAGAGGAGAGAAAGTAAAAAAGAGGAGAGAGAGTAAAAAGAGTAGAGAAAGTAAAAAGAGACGAGAGAGAGTAAAGATATATTAGTCATTTTAATTTTTCTGAACTCCATCTACATCCAATTGCTTCCTCTAAACACATCCAAAAATTTTAAAAATTTGAACTAAATTGAGATGCTACATCTAGCAGCTCCATCCGGATTATGTGCAATTATGTGTTTAAACGAACAATATCTAACAGTTTCATCTGGATGGAGCAGCTGGATATATAAACGAACAGCACTATAATAAATTCAAAATTACTAACTAGAGAAACTCTATCGCAAAAAATATAAGTTATCTTAGTATTAATTTACTTTTTTAATACAATTATTTACTTAATTTTACCCTAAGAACAGTACCAAATAATAATAATCGTATAATTTACGATACAATTAAAATTTTGTATTATTTGGTTCCTGTTTGTGGGGAAAATCAAAATATAATGATAGATTAAATTAAAGTATATTTTTCTTGATTGAAATCACAAATATCTAGATTATAAAACCTATTTTTTATGAATATAAAAGTTTTGATATAAGTACTTATCTTAATCATTCAGTCGTCAATAATTTTTTCTTCAAATACAAACATAACAGAAACAAAGTTAATAATTAAATAAACTGTCATGTAAAATATATGTTATCTTAGTATGAGTTTAATTTTGTAATATTATTATTTATTTAATTTCACCCTAAGAACAGTATTAGATAATACTGATCACATGGTTTACTATACAATTAAAATTTTGTATTATTTGGTTCATATTTTTGGGGAAAAATTAAAATATAATGATATATTAAATGAAAGTATATTTTTATGCATTATATAGAAAACATATTAATAAAATAGATTAAAATTTTATCTTAATATTTCGTGAAACTAAGCATTCTTATTTTGAACAGAATTGTATTCTACATAAAAATAAAAAAAGTTATTAATTAGTTTGAGTAGTAAAATTATGTTTTCATAATTTTTTATTTTCTGTAAACAAAAACCTTAACTATGATTTTTATATTTAATTTATAATATGATATAGTTTAATAATTTACTAATTAATCACCATACATTTTCTTGGTCGTAATAAAAAAATTTAGATTATAAAACCTATAAATTATAAATAATTTTTTTATATAAGTACTTATCTTAATCATTCAATCGTCCATAATTTTTTCTCAAACTTAATTTTCTTCTACAAACATAACTGAAACAAAGTTAGTAAAGAAACTTTGTCCCATAAAATATAAGTTATCTGAGTATTAGTTTACTTTTTTTAAATAATTATTATTTATGTTTGATTTTTTTTATCAATGAGTAACTATTGGATCAACAACAAGATTGGATCCATAGCCTAAATTCTCGAAATAGAGCAGGATAGGATTTAAACTCACCACATCATGCCTAGTTAAATTAGGAGCAAGCGAACTAGGACACCTCTATTATTTATGTTTGATTAATTGATTGAAATGTTGTTTTTACTATTTAAGAGACAATCTCTTATATAATAAAAGGATAGCAATATTTATATTTTCCCTTGAAAAGATTAGTTAATTACTTGAAATATCATTCTTTTTTTTTATTTTCTTTGGGGTATTTTGGAGAACCAAATTTATTGATAAGATTTAGGTTGATTCTGTATTAATGACAAATATTATGATCACAAATTTTAGAATATTTTGACTAAAATTTTGGATACAAAAAATTAGATTATTCCGAGAGGAAAATATCATTTTTTACAGAAAAAATAATATTATCGAAGCAATCAAGCAAGATATTGATCCGATCTATTCCAAAATTACCATATTTTTCTTTCCTTCTTATTATTCCTATAATTAATGGAATTTTAAAAATTACCATGTTTATGCTTATATTAAAGACAAAAATATATATATATAAGCATAAACATTATTGCCAAAATTATTCCTATAATTAATTTCTGAAATTATTCATTAGTTAATGAGTGTATCGCCGAAATTATTCCTATAATTCCTAAATTATTTTGTATTAATATAGGTTGATTTTGTACTAATGATGATTATTATAATCACAAATTTCATAATATTTTGACTAAAATTTCGGATGCAAATTTTAAAAATTAGATTATTCTGAAAGAGAAATATCATCGTTTACGGAAAGAATAATATTATCGAAGCAATCAAGAAAGATATTGATCCGATCTATTCTAAAATCACCATATTTTTCTTTCCTTCTTATTATTCCTACAATTAATAGAATTTTAAAAATTACCATGTTTATGCTTATATTAAAGACAAAAATATATATAAGCATAAACATTATTACCGAAATTATTTCTATAATTAATTCCAAAAATTATTCATTAGTTAATGAGTGTATCGCCGAAATTATTCTTATAATTCTTAAATTATTTATTAGTTTGATTCTGTATTAATTTAGGTTGATTATGTATTAATGACGAATATAATGATCAGAATATTATGACTAAACTTTCTGATACAAATTTTAAAAATTAGATTATTCTTAGAGAAAAATATCATCTTTTATGGAAACAATAATATTTTCAAGTCATCAAGGATAAAGTGATAGCAATAATTAGAATCGCCCTTAATTCTATTTGTAAATTACTTCAAATGCCATTGATTTCTTCTATTTTCGTTGGAGTATCACGGAAAAATCATATTCATTTTCTGTATTTATTGATAAAATTTTGATTAATTATGTATTTAATATAAGATTTTTGTCAAATTCATAGGAATATACGAAATAAATGAGAAAATAAATGTCTAATTTATAATGCAAGATAATTATGGTAGAAAAATAAATTATTTAATATATATATATATATATATATAATATTTTCAAAGACTAATGAAAATGTTTTATGAAATATCATCTTTATTTTCCCCTATTAATTATCTTATATCAAATTCAATTTAGATTTAGAATTAATTGAAGGGAGAATTACAAAAATACCCCTCAAAGGAGGATATTTTCATCACTGCCCTCATTTTTAGGATACTTTCAAAAAATGTCCTTCATTATGAAAAAATGACCAAGATACTCTTATATTATTATTTATATATATTTTTACAAAATTATTTCCCACCAAAAAAAAATTTCCCGCCAATATTTTTTTCCCCGCCAAAAAATATTTTTTTTCCTAATAAAATAAAAATTTCCCGCCAAAATTTTTCCGCTTTACGAAAAAAATTTCCCGCCAAAAAAATTTATAAGGGAGTTTATAAAATTTTTTTATAAGAGAGCTTATAAAACTTATAAGGTTTTATAAGAGAGCTTATAAAATTTATAAAGTTTTATAAGAGACCTTATAAAATTTATAAGGCTTTATGATAGAACTTATATAATTTATAAGGTTTTATAGGATAACTTATAAAATTTATAAAGTGTTTATAAAAAGTTTATAAGGTGTTTATAAAATTTAATAAGGCATTTTAAAAAATTTATAAGAGAGCTTATAAAAATTTATAAGGCTTTATAAGAGACCTTATAAAATCTTCTTATATAATTTATAAGGCTTTATAAGAGAGCTTAAATAATTTATAAGGTGTTTATAAAAAATTTATAACGTGTTTATTAAAGTTTATAAGGCTTTATAAGAGAGCGTATTATAAGGTGTTTATTAAAAATTTATAAGTTGTTTATAAAAATTTATAAGGTGTTTATAAAAATTTATAAGATGTTTATAAATATTTTGTAAAGATTTATAAGCGTACTTATAAAAAAGTTGTGGCGGGAAAATTTTTTTTTTGGCTGGAAATTTTTTTTTCCTGTAAACTTTTTTTTTCAAAATTCCATAAAAAAAATTTTTGTCGGCAAAATTTTTATTTTTGGCGGAAAATTTATTTTTTTGGCTGGAAAATTTTGTAACAATTCTATTGAGGGTATTTTAGTTATTTTTATATTAATGAGGGGCATTTTTGAAAAGATAAATGTCAAGGAACATTTTTGAAAAGGGGTACACTAAAAAAGACATTTCTCAAAATTTCTCTAAAAACAAATGATATTTTGATTAGGTCGAGATGCATATAATTTTTTTTACTCTATCTATGATACATTGATTATAAAGATATATTTTTAGGTATAGTATTGATTATTCTCTATATAATAAAATGGTAAGTTTTTAGGAAAATTAATCTTAGGATGATGTAGTATATTACATTATATACCATTCAGAGATTTGTCGTTTAACTAGAAATTTTTTAAAGTTAAATTTGTCTAAATTTGTAAACAAAAAGCATTTAATTTTTCAAAAATCTTTTTATGTTAAGTGTATCATCAACATTAATTTCCAAATAATTCAAAATTTATTGTTTAATATCTATTTTATAGCATATATATATAATTAAGTAATATATATAATATCATAATAATTTTAAATGATAATTTTGAAAATTTAACATAATTAGTGGTAATTTTTTATCGAAACTTCAGCATAATTAAAAGTCCATTAAGTAAACTAAATTTCTCAAACCTATATTATTTCTACATATATTTACAATTAAATATTATATTTGGTTATTGCAATTATTATTACGTTATATTTTCGAACTAAAACACCAGACATTAAAAAATATTGTTATTAAAATTAGATATTATTATTATAACTTCTTTATAATCTATTTCCTTATTGAAGATATGTCAATTTCAAATATGTAACTCTATACTATATAAGATATGTTATAACTCATATTTTCTAATTTGAATAAAATGATTTTGTTTATTACCATATATTATTTTGTTTAGTATAAAATAAGTAAAATGTTAAAAAGCTAAACTGATTATTTTGATATAATAAAAATAAGTAAATTCATCACTTTTCTGATTTGGAAATAATTGATATTATTCCAGTAGTTGATAATTTTTCTCTTTTTAGATCATCATTATATAATAATAGAATTGTGTTCCTTTATAATTTGGTTAATAATATTAATGTAATTAGTGTTACACTTATCATGTTTAAACAAATAATATGATATATTACAGACTGTATACAAAGATTTATTCTTTTATAGATAAACACAAATTCAATAATATACATTTATCATGTTACAAGTAATTATAAATAATTTAAAAATTATATATTTTATTTGTAGATATAACACTTTTTCATTTTAAATCATTATTAAATATGAATGAAATCGTATTTACTTTTTAATTTTTAGTAATTAATTACTAATGAAAAGTTAATATAACACTTACTATGTTTATACAAAGAAAATGTTACATTTACCATGTATGATTTCAAATGTAAAAATAATCATAACTTTATATTTTCTTAACAAATAAATAAATCCCTAACATATTCAATTGAATTAAAATTAACTTATATGTAATTGAAATATATATTTATAAATAATATTAACACTTATAATTATATGTACTGAAAATCAAAACTCTAAATCAAAACCATATAAATACACTTATTAGCTTGGGGTTTTAGTATAGTTTTTTTTTACTCACCTTTAGAATTTTTTTGGAGATTTTTGTACTTTTTGTTAATCAATAGTTTGTTTTTGTTTGTTGTGTCGATAAAAGACGATGAATTTTTTTTACATCGTGTAAGGTGATGAAAAAGAATAAGTCATGTTCCAATAACTTTTGTGATTAAAGTTTAGTTAACATGTTTGTTTTGTACTTCAAGATTTTAATTAATTTTTTGTTTATTGAGATTATGTATTTGTATTATGTATTTTTGATTTGAAATATAGGTATGATGAGAATGTAGAAGAAGTAGCAATGATGGATGATTAAAAATATCCATAGTACAGAGAGACTTACAACTCTTAGTTTCTATAGGTAATTATAGATATATAATTGATATAACAATATTAGTTTTTTTATAATGAAACTATAATTCGGGATATTTAGTTTTAAAGGTTATAACATATTATAAATCTTTCAAATAATTACTTTATCATAAAGAATTTTTAATATTTAGTTTATCAAGGTAAAATTTTATTTTGTTATTTATTTCACTTTTTCCATATAAATACTTTTATAATCTAATAACTTTTGTAGGGTCAGAAGATTTACTACAATGTGAATCTAGAGCTTATAGATAATATCATCACCAACTTCAACAAAGAATTATAAAAATTATAACTAATTTTGTTATTTGTGTTTGAAGTGTAGTTTTAAAAAAAAGTATGATATGATTATTTTTTAAATTTAGATTAGTAAAAATGACTAATATTATTATATGTGTATTTATAATTATAAATATAACTTGAAATCTGAATAAATAAAATATGTGACTTATCGATAAAATAACACATCAAAATTAAATATGGATCTAAAAACTATGAATACAAGTTTAAAATCCTAATTGAATACATGTTTAAATTTTTTAATGAATGTGAGTTTAAAAGTTTAACTGGACTGAGTCTAAAAACCTAAATGACATAAGTCAAAAAAATCTATATAATAAAGTTGTAATCCATGAAAACTTAAATAACAGAGACTGAAATATAAATTTTGTATACAACACTATTTATCATAATAAAATCTTTTAATATAGGGTGATTTACTCAAGAAAATCTATATACTAAAGTTGTAATCATCAAAACTTAAATAACAGAGACTGAAATATAAATTTTGTATATAACACCATTTATCATAATAAAATCTTTTATAATTACATAAATTGGTTTTTCGATTTTGTGAAGAAAGAAAAATAGAACTACAATACCTAAGAGATGCTTCCAAAAAGGTGTTAGTCTACGTCTTACTCTTCTTTGCCTTGGAGGTAGTTCAAATGTTGGAGGTAAACAAGTTCTGTCTACTTTTCTCAAGGCCAACCTAAATAAAACTTTTGATGAACTTGATAGTGTTCATGTTAGAGATAGTTCTCATCTTGAAACAACAAGTCTTAAAATTTTTTGGTCGTTGATGAATACATATTTCAAAGACAAGTGTTCATATCAAGATAAAGAAGATGCAACAGATCTAGAAGACGAAGATATAGAAACAAGTTTGGTGTGTAAGAGTTGTTTATGGAATTTTGAAGTGAACCGTCTAATGGACAGACGCTATTTCAAAAACATGTTTTAGTTTGTATTTGATTTTTTTTAGCTTTAATAAATTTAAAATTTTATTTCATTCGTTTTACTTATGTTTATTCTATTTTTCTATGTATTTGTTATAAACATAATTGTTATTTTAAGAATATTTTGTTGTTGTTTACTGCCAATATTACATTAATCCCATTTTGAACATTTTTAATAAACAATATATATTATATATATATTTATTACGTACACTATGATTTTTTAAACCAAAACATTTCGAGATTATACTTTGTATTCTGTATAATCAACCGGATATATAATTAATTATAATAACTCATATATATATTTATACATAATTTTATTATTTTTTCTTATTTACGTAGTATCTTAGTATGTAACGATAATCAGAATTATTAGCATAGAATATTTATTCAAAATAGTATATAATATATAAATATTCTAATTTATATACATTGGTTTGTGGAACTAAAAAAAATACTATTTTATCTGATTTTATTATTAGTTTTTATTTTGGGACCTGCAGTTGTAAGAATAAATATCCATTTTTTGTTTCTTTCACAGAATATTTAAGTATTCCCTGCAAAAAAAAAAGAATGTTTGTTCATGTATTGGTTGAATATTTGATTTTAATATTTAAAGTATCGATAAATAATACATACAAAAATCTTATGTTGATCTATGGAGATTAAGGGGCCAATTGGTAAGAGCTGTAACTTTTGGTTTTTGGCTGTAGAATTTAGGATGTAGGTGTGGCTTTAGATTTGAGTGCTGTAGGAATTTTTCAAAGCTAATAGGCTGATTGGTAAGAGTTGTAACTTTTAGTTTTTGGCTGTAGAATATAGGCTGTAGGTTTTTTGGCTGTGGCTTTAGATTTGAGTGTTCTAGAAAATTTCCAAAGCTAATATATAAGTGCTCTGGTTTTTGGCTTTGTAAAACCACAAAAATCGCTCTGCAAAGCAAAAATAGGAAAAAGTGCTTTAGATTTAGAAATTATGTGTAAAGTTTGATTGGTAAGGATCTAATGCTCTCAAAAAAATATGGCTCGAAAAAAATTTTAGAGCAAAGCTTGATTGGAAAAATTTAAGTGCTCTGAAAAAGTATGGCTCTGTAGAGCTGCTGTAGGATATACCAATCAGGCCCAATATATAAGTGATCTGAGTTTTTGGCTTTGCTAAGCCAAAAAAATTGCTCTGCAAAGCAAAAAAAGGAAAAAATTCTCTACATTTAGAAATTATGTGTAAAACTTCATTGGTAAGGATCTAGTACTCTAAAAAAAATATGGCTCTCAAAAAGTTGCAGAGCAAAACTTGATTGGAAAAATTTAAGTGCTCTGAAAAAATTGTGGCTCTATTGCTATAGAATTTACCAATCAGGCCCTAAGTTAAAATCTCATAAAAACAAGTAACTTTCC
The DNA here is from genome assembly GCA_900406435.1 of Lepidium aucheri. Classification (NCBI taxonomy): domain Eukaryota; kingdom Viridiplantae; phylum Streptophyta; class Magnoliopsida; order Brassicales; family Brassicaceae; genus Lepidium; species Lepidium aucheri. The sequence goes on from OVBA01005444.1 coordinate 17,524, forward strand.
ATATTTTATGGAGAAAGTTCAAAAATCTCTTTTGGTAGATATGATTTCAACATTTTCTAAGAAATTATTGTGAAAAAAGACTTTGAGTAACTTTTTTTTTTTGTCAACGGCAATATCAATATGGGCCACAAAGGCCGATCCATTAGCCAAATTCCTACATAAATCTCGTAGATGATGGGATTCGATCTCTAATGCATGTGCACCCGTCTTTAGTGGACTTACCACCAGTCACTGGACTAAAGGGCACTTGCGACTTTGAGTAACTTTATGTTCACTTTCTACAACATTTTTCATAAATAAATACTTAGTTATATATAGATTATAGAGTTACTATAAAGAATTTGTGTTCATTAATAAACACATCATTATATTATAATAATAAAACTTTAAATAATATATTATTAAATTTATACAATATATGTTAATAATCAATTGATATTATTGAATTAGCATTTACAAAACCTAAAATAAATATAGAATAAAAAAAATCAAACAAATTCCCTATAATCCTAGTGTAAGAGAAAAAATTGAAAACTGCGCCAAAATCTTGTCACACGTGGCAGTGTTCACTTTATTCATCCACCAAATAATGAAAGACATTCAAAAACTATTAAACAACTGTTGTCATGTGTTTTGCCACTTTGGAAAAGATGGATTGTATGCTTTGACGAACGGGTCGATTGAATTTTTTTCTAAAAGATAAATGTAACATATAATAGTGTTAGGCTCTTTCCTATTGCTTTTTTTTTTCTTTCTATTTTGAAGTTCTATTTTTAAAAAAAATAAATTACTCAAATACTCTACAAAAATAGCATAATTGTTCAAATAATCTTCAAAAAGTTAGACAAAAAAAGGTAGGGGAAATGTCTCAGTACAATTAACTTCTCTATTTAATTACATTTGTGCCATTTAAAAAAACCGAATAAAAAAATGAAAAAAAAGAAATAGCAAAAAGGGAAAAGAAAACCGTCCGTCGTTTTCTTTTCCATTCTTCAGTTTTTTTTTTCTTCTTCATTTCTTCATCTTCTTCATCTTCTTCGTCATCTTCTTTCTCCTTCATCTTCTTCATCTTCTTCGTCGTCTTCATCCTCCTTCTTCGTCGTCTTCGCTTCATCTTCGTCTTCTTTCTTCTTCGTCTTCAGCTTCATTCTTCGCCTTACTCTTCGTCGTCTTTGCTACAAATTCTCCTTTTTCTTCCATTTTTTGTGCTTTGTTCGATGGATTCAAGGTAATGTAGTGTATCTTGTCTATTTTAAACTCAAACTTTTAGGGTTTACGGTTTTAGTGATTCGTCCGTTTTTTTTAGGGTTTGAGACATGCATTTTGATTTCTAGGTTTAGTATGTGTGTTTTGTGTAGATTTTGGTTGAGTTTGGTTGATTTTCTAGGGTTGGTTGATTTTCTGGGTTTTATTGTTCATTTTGGTTGGTTTTGGTCGTGTTTTTACTGGGTCTAGACTCGATTTTCTGTATTTACTCTTGATTCCTAGTTTCGTAATTTGGTAGATCTTTGGTAGAGTTAGTTGCAAGTGTGGTAGAGTTTGGGTAGAGTGTTGGTAGACTTTGGTAGAGTTAGTCGTAGTGTGGTAAAGTTTGAGAAATCGTTGGTAGAGTTTTGGTAGAGCTATTCATTTTGTGGTAGAATTTGGGTAGACGTTGGTAGAGTTTGGAATGTGTGGTAGAGTTTAGTATACGTTAGTAGACTTAGGTAGAGCTTTGGTAGACTTAGGTAGAGCTTTGGTAAACTTAGGTAGAGCTTTGGTAGACTTAGGTAGAGTTTTGGTAGACTTAGGTAGAGCTTTGATAGACTTTGATAGAGCTTTGGTAGACTTAAGTAGAGCTTTGGTAGAGCTTTGGTGGAGCTAATTATAGTGTGGTAGACTTTGGTTGAGCTAATTTTGATATAATTATTGTTTATTTTTCAGGAACACAGAAATGGAAGGAGAGCACAAGTACCCTAAAAAGGTCCTATCTTCAGGATTCCGTACCAACAAGAGTATAAACCACTACTACACATTGAAGAAAACGACTTCAATGAGGGATTATATTGGCGCTAATGCTTACGAGGACATTGAAAGGAACTCTCAGCTGGGTATTATTCTGAAGTTTACCGGCTAAAGGTTCTCATGGGCAAGCAAATACTTGCAACACCTGCTCGGGAATATGCTTGATACACCAAAGGTGAATGAGCTGTGGGTGTTTGCCGATACCCAACCAATCAGATTTTCTTTGAATGAGTTTCAGCATATTACGTAGTTGTAGTGTGGGTTACCTCAACCTAGTGATGGAGGGTTTAGCTGTTGGGGATTTGTGGGCTGACATGGGTTTAGTCCATGGTGA
>OVBA01005445.1:0-19857 GCA_900406435.1 Lepidium aucheri
AAGACGAAGACGAAGACGAAGACGAAGACGAAGACGAAGTCGAAGTCGAAGAAGATGAAGACGAAGACGACAAAGACGAAGTCGAAGAAGACGAAGACGAAGACGAAGTCGAAGAAGAAGAAGACGAAGACGAAGAAGAAGAGACGAAAGAGAAGACGAAGACGAAGAAGAAGAAGACGAAGAAAAAGAGGAAGAGATTTTTTNTGAAGAACGAAAGAGAAGATGAAGAATAAGAAAAAAAACGAAGAAGAAGAAGAAACGCTTCTTCTTCGCTTTTTTTTTATTCGAGGGTGCAATAGTAATTGCACCCTCCATTTCAAATTTTTTTTTTACAAAAACTATTTTTGTCATTAATGTAAAATTGTGTGTTATTTGAGTAATTTTTTCTTATTTATTTTGAAGTTTGATTTTAAAAGTTGTAAAACATGACGAATTAGAGTTTTTTTTTGAAAGAACTCTTTTTCATATTATAATTAGTAATAAAATTATATAATCAAAGTTTTGCTAGTTATCTTTTAGAAAAAATTGCTTCCACCAATCAAAATTCTGTTTCTTTTTTCACAGATAGGTTATAACATACTATCATGTAACTTTTTGGTTTTCTTGTCAAACTTGTGTTGTTAAACTTTGTTATATGAATCCCTCGTACTCTTTATTGCTAGTTTTGTTGCATAGAAATTGAACTTAACGAGCCACTGATGATACATGTATGTATCATCTAATTTTCTTTTCTTTTTTTTTGTGGAAAAGGGAGGCTATGCCTCTCAATTTATTAAAATTCAACTAAAGAGTCATCAAGCACAAACACTGCGCAATGTCCTAATACCTCTAACATCATCTAAAGCAATTTGCGCTAAGACAATAGACAAAGAATCAAAAGAATGAAAACTTAAACTCAAAGAGAAAACATATTTAGTCAAATCATCAACTAGACGATTTGTTTCCTTATACACGTGTAAAATTTGGATGATCCAGTCTTTGGAAATGAAGTCATAGTGCAAATATACTAGGAATGATAAAAGTGTAACACCCCTGTTTCAGAAATTATGACATATGGAGGTGCATGCAGAGAAGTTTAGAAGAATTGATTTGGCTACCTATGTGACCAAAGTGCACTTATCTTTTCTGTCACTTGTCAAGAGAGAACTACAAGGTTAAGCGTGCTTGAGCTTGATTAGTTGAATGATGGGTGATCTTTTGAGAAGTGATTTTTGGAATCGTGTGAGTGAAGACAAAACACGGGAAAAGATCATGTGGTGCTTTGTAGGGCCGGTAAATAATTCTTTAAAGCCTCTCGGACATGGTGTACCAAGCGTTCAACTGGTAAAGATTGGCCCACAGAGCGGGAGAGGATATGGGGTCTATTAAGGTGATTGTCGAGGCGTTAGAAGTGGTATCAGAACCAAATCCAGACATGTATGGAGACAAAAGGGCTCACACCATCGGGAGTGACAATCTTGGTACGCAATGACGATGCTGCCATCTGTTAGTTGGGGTGAATTGTAACACCCCGATCTTATGAAATATGACATATGGTAGTGCATGAGGAGAGGTTTAAAAAAATTGATTTGGCCACCTATGTCACCAAAGTGCACTTATCTTCTTGGTCACTTGTCAAGAGAGAACTCCAGGGTTAGACGTGCTTGAGCTGGAGTAGTTGAAGGATGGGTGACCTTCCCAAAATGATTTTTGGAATCGTGTGAGTGAGGACAAAACATGGATAAATATCATGCGGTGATTTGTAGGGTCACTAAACAAGTCTTTAAAACCTCCTGGACGTAGCCTACCGACCGTTTAATTGGTAAAATTAGGCCACGGGCTGAAAGAGAATATGGGGCCTATCAAGGTGGCGGTCAGGGCGTTACACAAAGGAGGAGTATCCTTGATCCCATGTCACAAGAATCCTACCACCAACTCTGAGTCAATGTCTAACTCCACTCTCGCAAAACCCCTCTTCCAAGCAATATAGAGTTCGTAATAGGCGCCCCATAGTTCCGCTAGAGGAGCCAAATTGCTCAAATTATTGAAAATGCATTCAAACAGAGACTGGTTAAAGAAGAGATTACGCTTACAGGAAGGGATAAATCGATTCCATATACTAAAATTGTACGGACAATTGTGAAGGACATGTATAATTGATTCCTCGGCCCCGCGACACACCTGACATATGTTTGTTGCACACAAGTGGCGACGAAATTGCTCTGCATTGGTCATGCTAACTTGGTTAACTACAAGCCAGAGGAAAGTGTGAGTTCTCTCCAGAACCAGCACTTTCCACGCCGCATTAAACAACACAGACATGCTAGGATCAATGGAGCAAGCCGAGACCTGTCCCAAGGATTCAGATTTCACGCATAGTCAAGGATTTAACATATTGTGGGATCGTGATCGTAGCTAATGCACTCAATGATTCCTGAGTAAAGTAGTTGTCCAACCAGAATTGAACTGCATTTCCATTGCCCATGACCCAACATAAATGTGACAAAACAGATTCACGAAGAGATAAAGCTATGTTGTGCCACGTCGAGGACCAATTGGTCATCTTATTTAACCAAAAGAGATCCTTCAAATCTTTTATTTTGTATTTATCATGCAACACCTTCGCCCAAAAACTAGAGGATCCATAAAAGTCGTCAACCCAGTTTAGAGATTAGGACTTTATTCATTAAAATTGCTCGTCGGATACTAAGACCATATTCATTCTTTGGCTGGCACACTTTTTTCCAAGGTGTTGATTCTGCTATTCCAAATTACCACACTATAGCAAGTTATGCGCCACCTTATCTAGGTGCACCAAAGTCAACTTAGTTAGCATTATAGAGCTCACTGCATGAAGTGGAAGAGACGTAATTACTGCTTTCGTAAGGGTAAGACGCTCTGCAAAAATCAGAAACTTATTCTTCCAACCTGCTAACCTTGTAGATGTATGTGCCAATAGGTCTTTGAATGTATCCTTACTAATAGAGTGTTCGAGAACAGGCATACCAAAGTATTTACCTAAGTCGCGGGTCACCTGATTATCACTATCTAAGCTTCTCGTAGTCATCAAATCCCTATAAACATTCTGGGAAAAAAAAATCTTTGACTTTTCCAAATTCACTTTCTGGCCTGATGCACGATAAAATTTATCCAAAACATTATGTATAGTTCGAATCTGGATAATCAAAAAATAAGATAATATCATCTGCAAAAAAAAATATGGGATAAAGATAGACCTCCTCGAGAAAGACAGATAGGCTTCCAGCCTTTCTCCACCAACGACAATTCAATAAGATGGTAAAACTTTCCACGCGAAGGACAAACAAATACAATGACAACGGATCTCCCTGTCGCAAGCCACGACTAGGACAAAACTCTGATGTTTTCTCACCGTTCCAGATTAAGCTCATAGCAGGATTCATAACACAACTCATAATCCAAGACATCCACTTTTCCACAAATTGAGCAACACGAAGAGTACCCTCTAAAAAGTCCTATCGTATCATATTATAAGTTTTTTCAAGATCAAACTTTAGAAGAATCTAACCCTTTTTTCTTGCTTTCGGTGCATTGAATGATCCGTTTTTTACAAAACCACGATGTTGTCAACACTAAGTCTGTCCGGGATAAAAACTCGCTTTGTCAGATCCAATGAGTTTGGACATGAACGGTTTCAAGCGGCTAACTAAAGACTTCGTAATAGCCTTGAATAGGACAATAAACAAACTTATGGGGTTGAATTGTTTAGGCAGCAGATAGGTTAGTTAATTTTTGGGCATTATTTGGTCATTAGTTTCATTAGTGTAGTTGGTTTGATGTTTGAAAATTATGTGATGTAGGGCACATGTTCGAATCACTCTTTTGAATTTTAGTTTTTTCTTCTTTTTTTTTCTTGTTGTCGGCCCCATTACACCACTCATTGGGTATGTTTTTTACTGTTTTTACTGTTTTTACTGGCTAAGACAGTTCTTATATTTTATTTTTGGTGGGAGATAGTTTTTTTTGTTACCGGCAATATTAATATGGACTAAAAAGGTCTGTTTGTTAGCCCGATTCTCACATAAATTTTGTATGTAGTGGGACTTGATCCTTGATTATGTTTGTGCATCTGCCTTTAGTGAACTTACCACCAACTACTTGGACTAAAACCAACCAGCAGAAAAGAGTCTTTTATTATTATGTTTTAATTTGATTGCTTTTTTATATATATTTTTTAGTTACCAGTTTCTTTTGTTTTCTTTTATAATAAACTGATTTCTTTCAGTCAAGTTTAAGCTTAAATTTTTAAAATCCTAAATATGTAATTATGCAAGTATTAAATCCATAGTTATTAAACCTGCAATTCTATAAATGTGTAAAGTATTAAATGACATACGATTTAAACGTGATTAAAATTAATTTTCTACAATAAATTGCATAATACATATACGAACTGTTACAAAATCATACATTATTGTGGTGCATCACAACTATAGTACAGCCTCTAAAATCATTTTAATAACTAATATTTATAGAAAATTTGTGATCATGAAAGTGTCTATAGCTTTGAGGTTTCGAATATACATAATTATAAGATTATGATTTTTGGAGTTATAATATTATGACTTTGGAGTTACTGAAATTAATAGACGGATAGTTTTAGGTTGTTTTATCTAAAACCTACATTTGTTGCTTATATTTTATTTTAATATTGTAATATGTGGGTTTGTCTCACATTTGTTCAGTCGGCTTCATGGGCCAGAATCACTTTGCATGATCCATAAAGCAAGAAGAGCTGAGGGTTTGTTATTGGGCTCATTCTTTTAGTCTCTCCCATTTTATCCTCATTAAGTTTGTTGAACAAACTTAACAGAATATCAAGTATAAATAGAATATGTAAATCGGAATTTGTCTTTCGATTAGATAATCTCGATCTCCTCTGTAATCTGTAAACACAAAGAAGAAGAAGTTTAGTGGATTCCGGTATCAAAACCGAAGAGATATGTACCCATTCAAAAGGGGAACTTTATAATTCTGTGTTTCGTTTTCTTTTACCTTCTTCTTTCGATTATTCCGTTCTTAGTTCTCTCAATCGTGATTGAAGAAGAGTATTGAGCTGATTCTGTAACAAGTGATATCAGAGCAGCCAAGTTTCATAATCGCAATCAATTGCGTTGTGCTCAACAACCAGATGTAAAAGAAGAACTGTACGTACCAGATATGAGGAAGAAGATTAGAAAGAGTCTCAATCTTGAGGCCAATCTTCAAAAAAGCACACATCTGAATCTTGAGTTTGTTCAAGTCGCTCTCATTTGATAACAATAAGTCACAAGAAAGGAACAACTTATCATATTTCAATTCAGATCAATAATTAGGGAGTTGAAATTCGATTAGCTGAGTTCTTTTGATTCAATACATTTCATAATCTTTCAAGTCAAAATCCAGTAGTCAGGGATCAAAGTTGATACAAGTATTCATCGATTATTGAAGCAGACAAAGTATGGATCTATTTTTCTGCAGGTAACAGATTGGGTTAATAATCAGAACAAGAAATGGAACCAACTTTGGGAAAATTCAAAATAGAAAAATTTGATGGAAAAGGTGATTTTGGATTGTGGAAATATCGGATGTTGGGACAGTTTGAGATTCAAGGTTTGTTGTCAGTTCTGGAGGAAGATATTGAAGAACAATAGAAGGTTGAGGAATCTATTATCAAAGATCAAGAAACAGGAAAGGAAGTCAAGGTTGGTAAGGTGGGTACAAGTTCTAAGGATCCTGAGTGGGAATCAAAAGATAAGAGGGCAAGAAGCTTACTAGGACAGTGTCTTACTGATTCAGTACATAGAAAAATAATGCATGAACCAACTGCTTTTAAGCAGTGGAAGGCATTAGAAAGGGACTACCAAACGAAGACAAAAGCTAATAGAGTGTATTTGAAGAGATAGTTTTCTCTGTATAGAATGGAGGAAGATAAAACGATAGAGGAAAATCTTGATAAGTTTCTGAAAATCATCAATGATTTAGAAAGCCTAAAGGCTACCATTCAAGATGAAGATCAAGCAATCGCACTGCTGAATAGCATACCACCGCTATTTGATCTTGTAGTCCACACTCTACAGCTTGGAAATGCTAAAGATACTCTAACAACAGAAGATGTTATTACTGGAGCTTACGACATGGAATTCAAAAGGGTCTGTTATACAAGAAAAAGGGCTCAGTAGAAGGACTAATTGTTGATTCAAGGGGAAGGTCAGAAAAACGATCAGATAGAAACAAAAGTAAGAATGGCAGGAGTAAGTCAAAGGGAAAAAGAAGATCACAGAGCAAGCCCAAAGGGAAGTCTAATGGCAAAGGTTGTTGGACTTGCGGTTCAGAAAGTCATTGGAAAAGAGATTGTCCGGAAATAGGAAAAGGTACAGAGAGCAGAGGTCAGAGCTCAGCCAATGTCACAGTTGTTCTTCCAGAATCTTCAGCATATGTTGCAAGTCTAATTGCTACAGAAGAAGAATGGGTTATGGATTCAGGCTGCACATTTCACATTACACCCAACAAAGATGTTTTGTCAAGCTTCAAGGAATTAGAAGGGAATCAAGTTCTAATGGGAAATGACACATATTGTTTGGTGAAAGGAATAGGAAATATTACTATTGTGATGGAAGATGGATCTCAGGTGATTCTGAAGAATGTGAGATACATGCCAGAAATGGGAAGGAATCTGATATCTTATGGTCAATTAGAACAAGCTGGGTGCAACTATGTTGGAAAGGATTTCAAAGTCATATTCTACAAATATGAAAGGGAAATCCTTGTTGGAAAGTATCAAAATGGCTTATACTATCTTCAAGGTAGTTTTCTAAAACTAGAAGCTAATGTAGTCAAGACTTCAACAGAAGTAGCAGAGAAATGGCATTGAAGACTAGGTCACATGAATTAAAAAACTATGGAGATGCTTGCTAAGAAAGGGTATTTCAAACGGAGAGAAGATTCAAAATTTTGGATTTTGTGAAACATGTACTTTGGGAAAATCACATTAATAAAGTTTTAAAAGATGAGAGAGTACAATAAAAGGTATTCTTGATTATGTTCACTCAGATTTGTGGGGTTCTCAAAATATGACTTCAAGTATCTCTGGCTCAAGATACTACATAAGTTTCATTGATGACTACTCTAAGAAGACATGGATTTACTTTCTTAAAACCAAGGACGAAGCTTTTGAAAAGTTTGTAGAATGGATGAATTTGGTGGAGAATCAAACAGAAAGAAAGATAAAATATCTCAGAACAGATAATGGATTAGAGTATTGTAATGCTAAATTTGATAAACTATGTGCAGAATCTGGGATAAAAAGACAGAAGGCAGTTCCATACACTCCCCAGCAAAATGGCATTTCAGAAAAAATGAGCATAACTGTGATGGATAAAGTCAGGTATCTACTATCAGATTCAAGGCTAGGTGGAGAGTTTTGGGCAGAGGCAGCAGCTACAACAGTATATATTATCAATAGGTCTCCATCATCTTCCGTGGATTTTAAAATTCCAGAGGAGATTTGGTCAGATAGGAAGATAGATTATAATCATCTAAGGAGTTTTGGGTGTGTAGCCTACGTCCACACAGTTGCAGGTAAGATAAGTCCAAGAGCAACCAAAGGCATATTCATTGGATATGGTCAAGGTACTAAGGGATATAGAATCTGGTTAACAGAAGAGCAGAAGCTAGTTATCAGCAGAGATGTAGTGTTTGATGAATATTCTTTGCATAAGAATTCTCAAACTACGAGTTCAGAAAGTGGTCGGCCTAAAACTAAGAAGAGAGTTACTTTCAGAAAGGATCTAGAAGAAATTCTGGGTCAGAAATCAAAAACAATATAAGTTACTTCATCAGGTGGAGAATTAATAGACAAAGAAGATTCAGATGAAGAAAAGTATGATTCAGAAACAGATAGTCAGGAGATTTCAGGAAATCAAGATGATGAGGAAGGTGCCAGTGGTGAAGATGATTATCTACTTGCTCGTGACAGACAGAGAAGGCATATAAGACCACCATCTAGATATGAAGACTCAGACTTTACAGCCTATGCTCTTGCTAGTGCGGAGCTCATCAATCTTGAAGAGCCAAAGACATATCAGGAAGCTCAGAGAAGCAAGGATAAAAAATTCTGGAATGCAGGAATGAATGAAGAAATGGATTCTCTTATGAGAAATTTTACTTGGGAACTAAAAGACAGACCTAAAGATCAGAAGGTTATCGGCTTTAAATGGATCTTCAAGCTCAAACTAGGTATTCCAGAAATTGAGACACCTAGATTTAAAGCTAGGTTGGTTTCGAAGGGTTATTCTCAGACAGAGGGTATAGATTATAATGAGAATTTCGCACCAGTAGTCAAACACACGTCTATAAGGACTCTTCTATCAGCAATGGCAAAGTTTGATTTGGAATTGGAACAACTAGACGTTAAGACGATTTTCCTTCACGGCGTACTAAAAGAGACTATCTACATGGAGCAGCCAGAAGGTTTTGTTGAAACAGGTCAGGAGAACAAAGTATGTTTACTAAGAAAGTCTCTCTATGGATTAAAACAATCCCCTAGAGAGTGAAATCACAAATTTGACTCATTTGTGATTAAGCATGAGTTCAAAAAAAGTGAATACGATCCTTGTGTTTACTTAAAGAATAGTAGACCAGAGAATATAATCTACTTGCTCCTATATGTGGATGATATGTTGATAGCAGCGTTGAGTAAAACAGAGATAGAAAAGATTAAGAGGCTGTTAAGTTCAGATTTTGAAATGAAGGATTTGGGTGAAGCTAGAAAAAATCTTGGTGTGGATATTATCAGGAATAGGAAGAAAGGAACTCTAGTTTTGTCTCAAAAGGACTACTTATTAAAAGTTTTGATATCTTTTAATATGGAAGACTGTAGACCTGTACAGTCTCCAATTGGTTCTCATTTCAAAGTTAAAAGGTCTACAAAGGAAGAAGAAGAACTGCAAGCTAGAGATATGGAAGTCATACCTTATGCAAGTGCGGTTGGCAGCTTGATGTACTCCATGATAGGGACTCGTCCTGATATTGCATATGGAGTTGGACTCATCAGCAGATACATGTCAAACCCAAACAAAGATCACTGGTTAGTTGTGAAATGGTTAATGAAATATATAAAAGGAGCAGCTAATATCAGTTTAGCATTCACAAAACAAGAAGACTTCCAAATTAGAGGGTTTTGTGACTCATATTTTACTTCTGATCTAGACAAGAGAAGATCTATCTCAGGTTTTGTATTTACATTAGGAGGAAATACAGTGAGTTGGAGATCAAGATTTCAAAAGGTGGTAGTCCTATCAACTACTGAAGCTGAATATATCTCATTATCAGGCGCAAGCAGAGAAGCAATATGGCTAAAAGAAATTTATGGAGAAATGGGTTTCAAGCAAAAGACAGTGGAAATATTATGTGATTCTCAAAGCGCTATTCATCTAGCAAAGAACAGAGTATGCAGTGAACGAACCAAGCATGTTCAAATCAAATTCAATTTTATCAGAGATGTGATAGATTAAGACTTAGTAAAGGTGATAAAGATCCATACCTCTGCTAATCCCGCGGACATGTTAACCAAATTCTCCCCAGAGAGAAGTTCAGAGACTGCCTTAGGTCACTGAACTTGACCGAGATCTGATTAGATCCCGGAAAGGCTTTATCTTTGACCTGAAATGGAGGGATAAGATAAAGTAAGAGTCACTATTTATATCAAAGAAGAAAGAGATGAGAAATCTCTGGATCTAAGATGCAGAAACTGATATGTACCTTGCATATTAGTTGATGGTGGTAATCGTGACAAGATTTTTTGCACCGGTATGAAAAAAAAACAAAGGTCAGTTGTTATCGAAGAAGAAAGAGATGAGAAATCTCTGGATCTGAGGTATGGAAGCTAATATGTACCTTGCATGTTAGTGATTGGTGATAGTCTTGACAGGATCTTCACCGATGAAGAGAAAAAAAAAAAGGAGTCAGCTTATGGTGTTTTTTCAACTCAAAGCGAGAAGAAGAAACTAAAGTTGAACGTATCTCAGGATGAGCAGATCGACGGGAAAATCTTTCACGGTAACAGAGGTTTGAAAACTCCGATGAAAGAAACTGAAGCGAAGTTTAGACTCTTCAGCTTCAGGGTGACAAATTTTCTCCGGTGTGTTGTTTCAGACAAATGAATTCAACAAAGGTGGAGAAATGTGGTTTTGTCTCACATTTGTTTAGTGGGCTTCATGGGCCATAATCACTTTGCATGATCAATGAAGCAAGGGGAGCTGAAGGTTTGTTATTAGGCTCATTCTTTTAGACCCGGTCCATTTTATCCTTATTAAGTTTGTTGAACAAACTTAACAGAATATCAAGTATAAATAGAATCTGTAAATTGGAATTTGTCTTCCGATCTCATAATCTCGATCTCCTCTGTAATCTGTAAACACAAAGAAGAAGAAGCTTAGTGGATTCCGGTATCAAAACCGAAGAGAGATGTACCCATTCAAAAGAGGAACTCTATAATTCTGTGTTTCGTTTTCTTTTACCTTCTTCTTTCGATTATTCCGTTCTTAGTTCTCTCAATCATGATTGAAGAAGAGTGTTGAGTTGATTCTGTAACATAATAGTCTTCAACCTTTGGACAAATTCTACAAACATGGTGTAAAAATAAAAAAAGTTCATCATGTAATTCTACTTGAAAAAAAAAGAGCACCTCCAATGGAGGTTTTTAAGTGGGTTTCCAAACATTAATAAAAATAGAAAAGTAGGAAAGAGAATTAGGAATGGTTCTTGAAAGAGAGACTTTAGACCACCTCAAATGGTGCTTCTAAGGAGAGGTTCTTAAGAATAAAAAAAATAAAAAGAAATAATAAGGGAAGAGAGAGGGAGAGATGAGTCTCTTAAATAAAAGACTTAAGACCATCACCACTGGTGAGTTTCTTATTTTGAGGTTCTAAAGTTATAAAATATTATTGTTTTGATAAGAATTTATTTTTTATTTAAACTTTGTTTTTTAATCTAAATTGTTCAATCAAGTATCAACACATGTCAAATTGGGTTTGTTATTATATTATAACTATTTAATTATTAATTATAAAAATTTGAATAAATAGATTATAAAAATATATAAGATACATATATGACATATATCATATTATTTATATAAAAACTAGAATAGATAAAATGGAAATCTCATTAACTAAATTTCATCATACCAAATTAAAATAAAATTACAATAGATAAAATAAAAATCAAACCAAATAAAATCCATTATACTAATTTTCAGAATTAGTATATTCAAACCACAAATGTTCATTATGTCTTTAAATATTTTATTATGTCTTTAAAAATTATGTTGATTATAATTTAAATATTTCATTATGTCTTTAAAAATTATGTTGTTGTATTTTGTTTTTATGTTTGTCTAGTTTAGACTTTCTAAATGTTATGTTTTCAATGTTTTAATTAAAATTTTATATGTATTTTTAATCTTAATCACAATCTTCCTATGAATTAATACGTTGTATACAATAAAATATTAAATTAATTAAAATAATATTAATTATATAAAAATTTAACTACAATTAATTAATTTATGTGGATAAATTTATTTTTTAATATAACTATAATTTAAATTTTACATTAATTATAATTATAGTTTGATAACATTAATTTAAAAATTATATTAATTATAGTATTTGGTGTGAATAATATTTAAATTATATTTATAAATGAAAAATGAATTTGCTATTATTACAATAATGAAAAAAGAAGAAATAATAATATTTTAAGTTTTAATGTGATGAATAGTGTTACACCAAATTTGATGTGTTAGTATAGCAATTACACCAAATTTGGTGTTTTGGTGTTTTTTTTGGTGTCCCATTAGAATGCATTTTACACCAAATTTGAGTTTTTGGTGTCCCATTGGAGTTGCCCTAAAGTCTCTTTTTTAGGAACCTCTCTCAATTCTCTTTTCTACTTTTCTAATTTTTTTTCTTTTTTATTTTTTAGAAACTCACATTGGAGGTGATCTAAGAAGAGACTATCTCTTAAATAATAAGAGTCTATTTTTTCAGAATTGAAATTTAATTAGAAAAATATATTATATTAAAATATTAAGTTTTAATTGGTAAGAAACTCAAATTTAGAGACTCACAATAGAGGATGTTTTTTAGAGCCTTGGTTTCTAAAATAAGAAACCTCATTTGACATGTGTTGATATTTGATTGAACAATATAGATTTAAAAAATAAAATTTAAATAAAAATTTTTTGATAAAAATAATATTATTTTATAATCTTAGAACTTCAAATTAAAAACCTCATTGATAGTGATGGTCTGAGACATCTATTTTATTAAATTGTTTTAGGCATCAAAATATATCAGATCGGCACTATTCCCAATAAAGATCATAAGAACCTTATAAGTGTCCGACGGTATCAGCAAATTTTCTTTAATGGAGGTAATTAATATGTTTTTTTATAAAGGAAAAAATATTAAAAATTAATATAGAGAAACATAGAGTTTAGGTTGTTTTTTTCTTTTTCTAAGAGTTGTTTTGACATGTCTGTATCTAATTCACTATCACATTTAAATAATTTTAAAACTATACACAAGTATAATGATAAAAAAAATTCCAATCGTGAATTGTTATCATCTTTGCTAAGAGCAAAAAAGTGGAGTTGATATATTAGCTCGAATCTCCAGTTTTGTTATTATCAATTGTTTCGTGGAGATTTATTTATTTATATTTTTTTTTAACAATTGGATCGATAGTTTTAACAAAAAAAAAACAATTGGATCGATAAAATCCGATCCATAACTCACACCTTAAAATCCATTTTTAACTCTACTAGTATAATGGGGAGGAATATAACCCCGATGCCCTGAGTTATTACCTGGATCATCCTAACCACCCGAATAAGAATAACTCGGGTTTATACTTATTTATCAGCAGTGACATTTAATTTAGTAGCATATGGTAACTTCATTAAAAACTGAGTGTCATCATTTACATTATATGAGAATTAGCTAATTAATAGACGGTTAGTTGGGATCCAATATTAAAAAAAAAAAAAAAAAAAANTAATAATAATAATAGTAATAATAATAATAATAATAATAATTAGTGAGGAATCCTCGATGGACCATAGACTTTGAGATCAGTTTGAAAATTAATTTTATAAAACTAGACTGCCTCGTGGAGAAGACAACATACAATTAATGCGCGCTTCACAAAACACGTCTCTAAGAAAAGCTCGTCGAGTTTTGGGTGGAGGAAGTGATCGTGATGGGAGTGATGATGAATATGTGCTCTGAGACGACTGTGCATGAGGCATTTGTTAGAGGATTTATAAGGTTCTTCTGGATGGATGTGATGGTTAATCAGTAGTTTCACGAGGCTATTGTTCGCTTATGGCTTCGCTTCTCTTGTCGATTGCGATATACTATGGAGGTCTGATCCATAATTAACCAAAAGTAACTTTGAGAGGTCTTCTAGAGAAAATAATCTCTGACATTAACATTGATTTTTGGTCAGTTCATATTCTGGCAACACTGTCATTTACAGTAGACTTAGTTCATATTTTAGCAGCGTTTGGTTGGACTCTCGAAAGGCAAGATATTTTTTTCTTGTGTCGTCGTGTTTTTGTCTTGCATCTTTAGTTCTTTAGCGCATATGGCCAATTCTCATTTGACACTAGACAATTCTCGCGACGATGGTCAACTATCACTATTTTTCCTTCGTGTTATTATCTAGTATGCTGTTTGTTTCTTTTTTTCTACTGTGTATCTGGTGTAGTTTTTCTTATAGTTTATTCTTGTGGATCTACCATTTTGTTTTTGTCATAAACTTAAAATGGCTTTTAGTTTTGATGGGTGATTATAGTTTCTTTTCCTAGATTGATATTAATCGTCTTTTAATCATTCTTTTGTATTCCAAGTTTTAATATGGTAGACAATCAGACATAGATTCTTCAACTCAACGGTTTCTTTTATCCAAGATTACCGGAATTTTCAACAAGCAGTTGAGATTAGCTGATTAAGCATTGTCCATTTTACTCGTATTAGTCATAATCAATAAACAAGCATTTCAAAAAAGCTGCATTTTTAGGATTGGTTTTCCAGAGATGTTACAACTATTGAAATTGAGTTGGTAGAACGTGTGTCCAGTTATATGCAAAGAAAAAGTTATATGCAAAGAGCACAATGTTGAACAACGTTGATTAATAAGGATGATCCATCAGTCTTTTTTTCCAGAATTAGTTAACAGTTTCCAACAAAACTTCTTTGTAAAAACAGAAGCTTTAAATTAAGAAGAAGAAGGGGAAGAAACTAAGAAAGTTAGTCTTTAGTACTCATTCTGTACGAAGACTAGAATTGAATGCCTTCATGCTTTCCACGAATATCCCATGTTTCCATCAAGCTCGCTGCTAAAAGACCCGTTATTCGCAAAGTTGACAGATGTGTTAGAGACCTGACCTTCCTGGTTTTGGATCTGGTCAAACCCCTTCATGGCTCTGAATCTATTGGAATTGCTTGGTGTTTCCATTGCTGCAGGAACATAATCAGTTCTGTTTCTTCCCATGTTGGCATTGCAATTTACCACGTTCTGCCCAGAAAGTGACTGCCGTTGTTGTTGTTGACCCGAGCCTCCATTGTTGTTTGCCATCTGTTGCCATATTTGGTGAATCATTTTTTGTTCCAATGTCTGGTTACTGCTACTACAGGACGGTGGTTGTTGGTGGTATTGTTGACTTGAGCTATTATAACTGGAGCTTGGCATTTTCCGTTGAGGAGATAAATGGGAAGAAGCACCGCTTATCGAGGGGCTCTGCACAAAACTAGGCAATAAGGGACTAATTCCTTGATAACTTGGGGATGCGCTCCTTTTTCTTGATGGTTCTTGTTGGATCGTTGTGTTGTTTGGGTCTGAATTCAGGTGGTTTTGTTTCGTTAGCGTAGTCTCGTAGTTGGTAAGCGCAATGGTGGCGGCTTGTGCAGAGGTGGGAAGAGATCCTTGACCGCTCATATTGTTCATTGGTATGTTTATCCCAGATTTGCGCAAACCCATTAGCTTGTTGAGGCTGTTCCTCTCAGGTGGAAGCCCTCGAGCAGCATTTGTTAGCTGCTCCATGTCCTGCATCTGCAATTTACCAGTCCTCATTTGGTATGGATAGCTCTTCAAAGCCTCTGCAGATTTAAAAAGGCAGCAATCTTGAAGTAAGCACAAAAGAAGAATAGAAATATGAATGTGTTATGATGAATCGCAGGGAAACTCAGACGTTTGAATAAACTTACCAATTGGACCAACTTTTTGGTCACGGCAGAAGACAATCATATCTTTCATGCTGCTAACAACCTCAGAAATCTGTTAAGGAAAAAAAAAAGACAACAGTCAAACATAAAGAATGAGAGAAGCCACGAGAATGATGCAAAGATATTCTGAAGTTACTGAATCAACAAAGTAAGCAAAGAGATACCTGTAAGCACCGAACATATCGTTTCGAGAACCCCAAGTCATTGAGTGAATGTGACTCCAAGCTTTTCGCTAGTTGACGTCCAGCAGCCATGACCCTAAAGAAGCAAAAGACTTGTCATCTATCAGCATATCATATTTGTCTATATTACGCCAAAGTCTCTTTGATCTTCTTTGTATAAGTGAATAATATTACTTAAATACGGTTGAAGAAAATAAAGAAGAAAACAAGGTAGAAAGTCTAGACTAGTCGACTCACATGTTGCTATTTGCTTGTAAATCTTGCTGTTGAATCCCATCTGGTCCACTTTGATCGATTGTGTTCTGGCATTTCTCTGCAACCTGAAGCAATTGATTCACCTGCATGAACAAACAAGACGAACATTCCAAACTCTCAGGACCAGGTACTCCAAATAGAGTTACAAAGAAAGTAAGAATCATTTATGTTACCTGTGGGGCTACTAGGCGACGAGGAAGTAGCTCTTCATGGCGGCGAGTACAGAACTCCCACAAGAGAATCTGGTGAAAGCGAAAATATAAGCTAGAACTACTCTAATACTTAAATGATTAAAAATATTTAGAATCAAAAGCTCTTTAAACCTTCAGCTCTTGGGAGAATATAATCCGAAGATGGCCTTCACGAATAACACGGATATGTTCATACACAGTCTCCTGAACTGCTTTTCCGTACTCTAACGTCATAATTCCAGATGCATATCTGCGTTCAGATGGCACACCCAGATAAAGAAGCTCGTCAAGGACACCGCTTGCAAATTTGATTTCGTTAAGCCTTGGCAAGACATCAAAAGTTGCTTCTGCAGAATTCATAAGAAAATTCTTACTAAGAGAAAATGTTTAAGAGTACCATAAACATATTCAATATTTTTCTTCTTAATTTGACATAGGTGCGCTGTTGCTAACTCTGGAACTTACCAAATCCTCTTCCCGATTTAGAACCACAAAGATCACACTGCCAATCATCCTACAAATTGCATAAAAACAACCATCAATTATAGACTTATACTATGTTACGTCAAGTGTAATTACACTGTCAGACAAGTATTAATTACGAAAAAGAAAATCTACAAACTGATACATCTGCAAAACTCCATGGTACAGAGTATGTTTTTTGGCACAACCCGAAAAAATAAAACAGTTGGGGGGCAAACCATGGCTGCCTGAGAAGCACCAAGTGCGCTATGCCCCACATTATCATAATGAGAGAGACACCATCTTTTCTTTGCACGGGGAGAAAAATACTCTGTCACAAACTTCCTCCAATAACCAATACTGCTCTCCTACAAAATCAGTAATGACACGACTGGTATCTGTTAAGAGCTTTATTTAGCAGTATTCAAAAAACAAAATTTGTGACGATTATATGCACACTCACAGAAGGCCTTTGTCGCTGATGATATAGGTACTGCATCAATCTTCGAGCGCAGACACTGTTTTCATATGGTCGTGGCCCACCAGATACTTGCAGCTGCATTCCTTGTTGTTGTTGCAGCAAATGTTGTTGTTGCTGCAGCTGAGCCTGTTGCAATGGTGGGAGGGACTGGAGATATTGTTGCTGTTGCCTCAGCTTTTGTTGGTGAAGCAAAATTTGGAACTGTGAGTTTTGGCCTTGCTGCTGCTGTTGTTGTTGTTGCTGCAACATATCCTGTCTCTCAAGCCACTGACGTAAAATTTGCTGCTGCAGAGCATCATCCTGTTTCAAATCTAGTCGAGGTTTTTTCCGTACATGAGTTAAATTGTTAGGGTCTTGAAAGAAAGATTCAGAAGCACGACGAGCCATAGCAAGAGGGATTTGATTAGTATGTGATGTTGGCAGGGATGTAGCACTAGAGCCTCCTAGCTGAACACTTCGATCATGTCGTTGTCCTAAGGTTGATCCATCAACAACTGATGACCCAGAAATACTGATATTATTAGAGGAAAACGACACTGGAGATGCCGGTAAACGCATATATGACTCATTGTTGATGCTAGCACTACGCTGCAAATGAGGACCTCCCCCAGAGAGCCCTGAATTAGCATCAGTGACCAATGAACTAGCTCCTGCGCTTGGACCAGGGGTTGAGGCGCTCATCATAACCGGATTGTGCATCTCACCAGAAACCATACTGAGATTGTGATAAGCAGGCCGACCACATCCAGGGACAGAATTTAATGAATTGCCATAAGAGGAATTCAAGTGCGAGTTAATGAAACTTTGGGATTCATCGTCTCCTTGGAAGAAAACCCCAGAATTTGAAGAATCCATCAAATTAGGGTTTTAAGTGAGTTTCCTTCCTCAATAATGCCCCACCTTTACAACTGATTCCTACAAAGATTACATTTATCATATAATTAGATCAAGAAATTCTCCTCTATCAAACCGTACACTTGAATCTGGTGCCCTGAAAACTTGAACTTTAACAACAGAAAAAAAAAACCACAAATTTAAACTTAAGGCACAAACCACTGAGAAACTAAGCTGATTAAGATTATAGAAAATAGCTAAAGCGCCAATAACCCCTCACCAATTTCATGCATTGAGAAGAATCACAGCCCCAACAGAGGAAACCAAAATCCTAATTATATGAGTTCATTACTTCACATATTTTTAACCCAAAAACTAACCAATCCCCAAAACTAAAGATCAATCCAGTTAAATTCACAGAAATCAGAAACTACCGAGTTATATAGAAAGAAGAAAAAAACACACACGCAAAAATCAACTAAAGAATTTTTCAAAAATGAAAAAAAGAAAAAAGCAGAAGAACACAGATACAAAACATACCAAAAACTATGAAGTAAAGTTTCAATCAGCATAGAACACAGTTGAATTCACAATTCGATATGGAATATAAACCCCAAACCTAATCGAAAGAGAGAAGAGGAAGAGAATTATAAAAGAAAAAAGAAAACACTAACCCGAAATTTCAAGCTGGAATATTAGCTAAATCTTTATGTTATTTTTATTTATGCATATAAATGGAAAAATCCTTGAGAGAGCTGGAACAAGCACATAACGCGCCTCATTATATACCTAGTGGAAATCGTAGAACCAAATCTGACCGGATAAGCCGGTGACCGTCTACCTTATGGTTTCGCAAGTACTTTTTGTTACCCTGACACGTGTATTGTCTGATCATATTGTAACCATTAGATCTTTACTCACGTGGCAAAAATTTTACCCTACGATTTAGAAAGTTAACTCCGTTTTTGACCATCGGATTCATTAGGGCCTTGTTGGTACCAGGCCCAAAATCTTTAATATGCCCAATAATGACGAATTAGAGAAGATGGGCCGAGCAGGTGACTAGGCGAACCTCATAACATCTTTGGGGTCGAGCACGCGAAGCCCAGAAGAGCGGAACTGACTAAGCGAGCAACCAACCCTCACCATGCTTGCCGGAAATCAAGGAGAAGATCTTGGAGAATCTCGAAAGGATATTCCCCGAAAACCTAGGTCCAAAAGCCGATAAATAATAGTCCATAACCTCGAAAAGAGAGAAAAAAGAGAGAGAAAACCCTAGATTAGAACCTTGAAGTAACAACAAAAGATTTGTTCGACCTCCACTTGTAACCTATTTTCGCTTAATAAAAGTGTTCGATTCAAAGTCCCACGATTTCCTAACGAGTGTTGAGTTTCAGCATCAACATTTTGGCGTCCACCGTGGGGTCCGAATCTATTTAACCGCAAAGTAAATCGACAAACGACAAAAATGGATCGGTCGAACAATCAGAATGACGTACCAACGACATCAAACGCAGGCCGAAGGGGACAACCGCCGAATACTGCAAACACACGGGGACAAACCCTAATCGACTTGCAGCAAATGATGGCAGACCTGGTCGAACAGAGTAATCGACGAACGGATCAAATCCTTGAGAGGCTTAACGCCCAGGATCAGCGATTCAATCAGCTCCAGGCTCAGCTCCCCCGGCAAAACAATCAGCAACCTGCTGATCCAACGGCAAACCCGGTGGGAACTAGCCAAAACAAACGACAACATGAAAGCGTTGGGCACCAAACAGCCGACGAAGAGGCGCAGGAAAGCGACGATCGCCAAACAGTCGACCAATACGAGGAGTCCCAGGGAAATGGCATAGCCAAAGAACTGGAAGAAATGCGCACCCTCTTCGCCGCTCAGCGAGCAGAGCATGCGCAAATGAGGTCTCAAATTTACCGGGTGACGACTTCGGCCCCCGACATCCATAGAGTGGTGGAATCGACAAGACAATCCCCTTTCACCCGGCGGATCCTGACCGCCATAATTAAGGATATAGGAAACATCAAGTTTGCCTCCTACTCAGGAGATTCCGATCCGGTGGCCCATCTAAGGATATTCTGATTCACTGCGGTATAAGCGCATTATAGCGACGAGGAAAGGGATATAGGGCTTTGCAGGATTTTCA
>OVBA01005446.1:0-19855 GCA_900406435.1 Lepidium aucheri
CCACTTACCTCAATGATTTGATAGCTTAGACCAAAAAACCTTGTTATCAAAAGCAATTCTCAACAAGATGGCCCGTACAACCTCAGCTACTACACACGACATCCTTATCAAGCAGGTTCTGGATACATGTCCGTGAAGCAACCTAAACTGCAAAGCTAGCTCCTTCATTTCTCTCTTCAAGCAAACAACTTGCTCGTTTAGATTCTTCATCTAGCAGCACCACCTGAGAAGCCTCCTCTACAGTTGGTAAAGGTTCATGAGAAAGTAGGTCACATACCCAAACAACGATTCATCAATACCCATAAACTATTGATGGAGCATATCTTCTTCACGCTCATGAGCGATTTCATCACGAGTCTTAGCACGCTGAAAATCAGCAAGATTTGTCCGTAATAAACCTCAACTGCATTCCTTTTTTGTTATTAATTAGCCAATTCAGTCCTCAATCGTTTGATCCTCAGCCCATTCTTCACCAAAATTTTTGTTTGGATATGAGTCCATAGATCATGAGAGATTTCATGGTGAGACAAGGAGCTACTCAGATTTGGAGAAACAGTCCGTTTAATCTAAGATACCACCATGGCGTTGTTCGCCCACCATTCTTCAATATCATCATGATCATTAGCTAGTTTGGGGATCGATCCATCCACAAAACCAAACTTCTTTCGAGGCCTCAATGAAAGTCTCAGATTCATGGCCCATTCATCATAATTGGGACCACATAACTGAGATTGAGATATTACAGGTGCATGATTGTAGCCTGATAGGAGATCATAGGGATTAATTTTTCGTCGAGTGAAAACTTCAGTTTGTGGAAGTTGCCCGGTATTGGTAGAGTCACCAGGAGAATCATTTGTCATTGTAAGAAAACAACGTGATCGAAAGGATCAATATTGTTAGGTCAATGAAGGAAGAAATTTGAAAATATAATTTTTATTAAGGATCGATAATGAATCCAAAAATTTCAGATTAGTGATCTAATACCATGTCAAAAACCTGTATCTTGGTAAAAGGTTTCTTATTCATCAATTAAGAGAGGCAAAGCTTTTTATACAAACACCAATCGATTAACCTAAGATTTAAACAATGTATTTACCAAACTAGACCAATTACTATGATATCTTATATATTAAAGCGCGAGACACTTTCATTTTGACCATGTTATAAACTTTAGAATAAAATTAAAATATAGTTTGTAATAACCCTTAAAAATAGGCTTAAGATAGATATTGTTACAGATTTATATATATAATTTTAAAATTAATAAATATTAAAAAAATAAAAAATTAATATTAATATATTGGTTACAAATTTGGGTCTTGATTTGGTTCAAGCTCGGATTTAGACTCGGTTTTCTGGGTACATAGATTTAAGATCAATTTATGATATTTTTTGGGTTTGGTTCTTTTAATTCGATATTTTGATTATTTTGATTTAAGACTTACTCAAATATTTTTATTTTTTGGATATGGTTCGTTTTGGTATAGATCGAGTTCGGGTTTAGATGTATTTTTATATAAAATTAAAAATAACAATAATAATAAAAACTCTAGAAAACTAAAATTTGGTTCTTGGTTTGATTTTTGTTCGGGTTCCGGCTTAGTTTTTTGGATATATAGATTTAGAACTTATGTGAGTATTTTGTCAGATGATTCCTCTAATACAGATTAATGCTGGTTTGGGTTAGAGTCATTGAATCAACATCTCAAAAATAATATTCCAAAATATCAACACGGATCTAATAACCTTAATGAATAAAATTTGAAAAATAATTAAATCTCGCATTATAACGCGGATATAATCCTAGTTTACGTAATAAGTCGTCCAATAATCTATAAACCAAATAGGCAAACTTAACGACGTCAAGATGTCTCAAGTCTTTTACTGCGATGGTGTATACTTTATTGTTATGCGTATCTGAAAGTGACCCAAGGCTTATGGTTTGGAACTCATATTTGTCTCGAATCAGGTGGATTCAACCTACTAGATTTTACCAGAATAAGGGTTTATTAATATTATGGGATATTACAACAACAAACACCACAAAATCTTGAGGTTCTGCAATCAGGAGTATGAAATCTACAATTTTAAGACTTATTCATGGAGGTATTATTATTTCAATCTGTGCATAAGTGATTGTGGTGTGTCCTTGAAGGGTAACAATTACTTTATTGTTTTTGATAATTGTTTACGCTATTTTGATTTTAGAAAAGAGAGATTTAAGCAAGGTCTTCCTCTGCCATATGATTGGAGTCTTAAAGGATCTGTTCATCTGTCTATTGTTAAAGAAAAGCAGCTTGCAGCGGTAAGATGTGATTTATTTGAAACTTGGATATGGATCACAAAAAAGATTGAGCCTACCGCAGTTTCGTGGAGAAGCTTTATAAAATTGACTCCTAGTTCGAGTATGGAACACTTATCGTGGAATACGAGGAGTTTTTTGGTGGAAGATAAGAGAAAAGCTGCAATGATTTGTTCTGAGAGGTTACATAATCACAAAGCTTGTGTGATTAAAAAAGCTGGATACTACGTCAAAGAATTGGATCTTGGAAAATCTTCAGACAAGATAGTTATCTGTTCTTATGTTCCAAGTTCGATGTTGATCTGTTATGCCCTGGAGAGTTTATTTTAGGAAGAAATAAAAGAGTCTTAAGGAACAAGAAGAGAAAATTAAGAGCTTGCATACTAATGAAGTAGAATGTTCTACGGCTATTGTGAAGCGTGTGACTAACAAATGACGTGGCAGCTCGGGATTGGAAGAAGAGTGAAATGCAAGGCCATGTCATAGTTTGTTAAATTTGTAAGCTCTTTGTTCACTGATTTGTTTTGTTGAATAGGAGAATCAGTTTTGTAAATGAGTATATTTTGGCATTTCTGTGACTTTGTACATGAAATTTACAGAGAAATCAATAGAGAAATTGAGTTTGCTATAGTTCAGTCTTATCAATTGGTGCTGATGAGCTGACTTCAGGATGCCAATTCAAAATAGATCTTCAAATTTGGTGCAGGAGACTGAAATACAATTGCAGGTTTCACAATGTTTCTCACCAATTGGATCATTGTCATCAGAGTTACTAATGTCACAACGTTTTAACCCTATGAATCTACTACAAGTGCACAACAATGTAGTAGTAGTACTTAGGAATCGAATCCACGAAGTACCAAGTTTGCTCTTTCGATTATTCAACTCTAATTCAAGCTATACCAAAGAGATAACTCAAATGAAAGACTAACAACTTAACGGTTTGCAAATATGATAAAAGGCATCATGCATCGGGTATTCATCAGGAAATAAGAATCAAATCAGGGAAAATATTCATGAACTAGTAAGCACAATTCTCGACTTGAACATAAAAGTCTAACAAACCCACTATCATGGTTTCTATTACTATATCTAACAACCTAGAGATCCTAACTATCGTTGGTTCTAGATTGTAAATAAGCCTTAACGAAATGGTTCAATTATCCACAATTAATCCTAACAATCAAATATCGCTGGTTAAGTTCAATTGCTCATTGATACTAGTTCAGGAGTTTAACAAACTTTTTGGAATGTACACAACCTCAGATCATAGATTAGGTGATCAAGCTAATCTAAGCATTACACACAAGTATAGACGGAGAACTTCTATTTATCGAATCATATTCAATCACAATCATCGATTCCTAAATCCCTAGAAACCCTAAACCTAACAATTTAACTACTCAGACATGATTAAGAATAAAATAGAAGACATAATGATGAAGAACATGAAATTGCAATTGAGTTAATAAAAGGGTTTAAGAAATCTTCTCAAAAGTATGGAGGAAATCTTTTCCCTGCTTACAAAGTACTTTCACAGCCGATTAAAATTTGTGTATGTTTCTAAAAGTGAAAAATAAGCTTTATTAGGTCCCTAAAAACACAGGTGAAAAACAGGAAAAATTAGGTTTATTCTTCGCGGGGTTGAGGATCGATCGATCAAGGGGTTGATCTATCGATCAACGTTGAGTGCTCGATCTCTCAAAGGTCTTGGTCGATCAAGAGGTCGAGCTGCAACTCTCAGTGGGAAGCCTGATAAATCGATCATGAAGTGTGGGTCGATCAATTGGTCGAGCGCACTTATCAATCGATCATAAGATGCAAGTCGATCAACGGGTCGAGCACAGCTCTCAGTGAGGAGTGTGATCGCTCGATCAAGAGGTTGATCGCTCGATTGCAAATCTTCTGCTGAAATTCTAGAAACTGCTCTGATTTGTCCTGAACCATGTTTTGCGGGTATAATCCGAATTTAACCTGTTTTCCACCTGAAAAGACTCTAATATGCAGACAATCATTTTGAAAACATGCAAATTAATGAGCTCAAAACCGATAAAAATGAGGTATATTAATTCCCCTAGACTTAGCTTCTTGCTTGTTCTCAAGCAAAGAAAGAAAAAACTAACAGAAAGATTTCCCTCAAAGGAACACATTTGTCATCAGAACATTACATATCAATTCCATAGTAAACCACACAATACTCACCTGTCAAAATCGAGACCACCTTGTACTTCCCCCAGACTTAACAACTATCCTAGCTAAACTTCACAATCTAAATTAGAAATCCGAATTCACTATACAAACCTATTAGAATATCTAAGTGCGATCTCATTAAGGGAATATCGATCTAAATGACACATGGACTCTTCTTCAGCCAATATCCAAACACAAGATATTCTTCTATATGGTTACTTTCCTCTCATTTCATTCACTTTGCAGCCGATTTTTCCCTACTTACCTAGGGTATCATTTTTTTAATCGGCTGCACAACCAGTTTCTCCCTACTTACCTATGGTATCATTATATTTTTTTACTAGTTCGTTCTTTAGCAATTCAAAGAGTGAAAGTAAGAGTAACATCATTGGATTTTTTGACCTTAGCTTATTGCGTTACATCCATCTTTGTTTTTTAGCTACTTCAGTGATAACAAAATTCAGCACAAAACGATGATGAGAGGGGAACCATACTCACACAGAATAGTCTTTCGGAACTAAAGAGAGGAATCCGGTCTGATGCATACCAAACCCCTTGACAAAAAGATTAATTCTGGATATGGGTGAAGTTGGCATGAAATCCTTCGAATACTGAGATTAATATGGGTAGTGCATAGATGTTGTTCATCCTCTAGGTTTTTCAATAGTCGATTGATTCCTGACAAATACAAATCGATGGTACTTAGTTCATAATATGCAATAATCCTCAAAAATCGTAGTTCCAACAAATCAAATTTTAAACTCAAAAAGACAGCAAGTATTAGAAAATGTCTAAAAGATTAGAGCTAAATAAAAAAAACAAAATAGAAAAGGTGTTAGTCACAGTAAGTGACCTTCCCCAGACTTACTTCACACCATCCCGGTGTGTAAATAAGCCTAAGGAAAGCATGACTTACACATAAAAGTAAAAATAAACCAAGTTCAAAACAAAAATAAAAAGATAAAGGTGAGAAGTGTCATAGAGCTACAGGGACTCTGACTCTCACTGTCCCCAATAGCACGACGGTGACGTGGTAGACAGCAATCCAAAGGCTGATCGTCCTCATCCTCTGATCCCTCAGCAAACTGACATCCAGCAACGTCAGGTCTCAATGCCTCAGCTCTCGTACTGGTATCAGGTCTGTCCACTGAAGGTGTGTTAGATAGAATACTACAGGAATCATCGTAAGCGCATCCTAAAGTCATCTCCTCATCAGATGCTTCCTATTCTCATTCTCATAATGCCAACACCTATACTCTCTATCAGTGAAATCATCAGAGAATAATGGTACATCAAACTCCTCATTGTACATTGGAATAATATGCTTAAGAGTTTGAGCGACGTTGGGCTGTGGCAGCACAGAAGCTGCAGCAGCTCGTCTCTGAGAAGTCTGGCGCTGGACTTGCTGTGGCACAGTATCGACCTCAGCAATCTTTGGATGAGTGAGGTGAGACTCGAATATGACATTCTCTTGGCAAGTGAGAGAAGTGGCCTCAGGAGCAGAAAGCTTAAACCAATAAGATTGCCAATCAGTGAGGTAGCAAAAGTTGGTCTGAACCCTGTCATCCATATATTTGATCCTGTCTATCTGGTGAGTGGCACTGAGATCAAGGCAATGGAACCAGAGGATAGGCGTGAGTAGACTACCAATTTTTTCTTAGACTGAAGAGTTTAGCGGGCCTCTGAAACGATGTTCTGTAAGCAGTTTGGCAAACACGAATACCTAGTTTACACTGAGATGTGTGAACTGAGTAGCTGGACTATCACCGTAGAGGTCAGCTACGACTGGAGCAATGAAGTGGTGTAGGAGCTCAAGGTCAGGCTTTGTCACAGTTGGGTTGATCTCCTTACACAAGATCATGGAGCCCAAGAGCTTAGCTATGATCCGAACTTCATGGTGTCACATATGTGTAAGCTTCGAGTCTCTACCCTGAAAACCTTCCTCAGCTAGTATGTACCACAACGCATCATTAGGTGCATTATCACTGGAGCGTAACCGTCCCACTACATCCTCTCTAAACCTATAAATCCCGCATATGTCCAGAATCGTCATCGTGTATAGTACTCCCTTGTACATGAACGTGATGTATGCAGCCACATTAGAGCATGGGTATCTGCAGCTATGTGGAGATCGCATGTAGCAAGAAACTGTCTGACTGGCTCTGGGTACAGCGGGTAAGCAGTGCATCCAAAAGTACTCAAACCTAACCTCTCTAACATCCCAGCAACATCCTCTAGAGTCCCTAACTTTTCCATTGTGGTCGGACAAAGGGACTTAGTGCGCAACATCTCGTTCCTAAGCAAATGATCATAGAATATTCCATAGAATGGTTTCCATCCATCCTCTGGCTTATGCTTCTTGTAAGCGTTTTCTTGCTTAAGCAGCAACGGATCAGACCTTTTGCCCAAGTTCTTCTCAAAAAGCTCACCATCAGGCCTTGGCCACGGTGGAAGTGCCCTCAAATCCGAAGCACTAGAACTCTGTCCTGCTTCGAGTTTAGATGACCTCCTGACCTTCTTCGATGGTACCCTTGGTTGGTTTGTTCTGACCATTGTCTGCAAACAACCAAAACAGAGAAAAGTAGAAAGTTTAGTTTCTCCTACAAGGGCATGAGAATGTTAAAATTTTGGAATATGAAAGAGAATACTGTGAATTAATTTCTAAACCAATCAACAATACAAGCAAGTATTAAGCAATGCATCAATTAATCACACGATATTCAATTCCAAAACTAAATTCCCAAATTCTTAAAATTCTCCTTCAACCTAGAACATCGATCTCTAAGTAAAAATCAACCTCATTCTGGGCAAGTGGGTTTCGAAATCACCAAACAACAATGATAAGACATTGAATTTACACTATTAAACAACAATCAATCGAAATTGAAAATCTTCCAAAAGTTCCCAATTTTCGCGGATTGTATATAGGTGATAGGAAGCCATAAATTTTCTGAATGAGAATGATAGTTTAATAATCAGAAGGAGGATGAAGATCAGACTGGAATAGGGTTTTGAATCGTTGAAATCCGTTAAGAAACAAAAAAGTTATGGAGGTCTGAAAATTTGTTGAAAAAACTCCTCAAAATCGACCAAGAAAAAAAAGGTTCTCAAAATTTTGACTTTTGATCCATAAAACCCTTTTTCTTCTTTAAAAGGTGTTTTTCAGTCCAATTTAAGTGAATTGGACAGATTTTCCAAAATAGAAGACTTACCTGTTTTGATGATCGATCGATCGGGATGACGATCGATCGATCAACGACTCCTTTGAAATTTCCCTTCTTCAAAAATCGATCGATCACTCTTGTGGAGGTCGATTGTTGGATCGAGCGCATGGTGCTTGGTATTCATGATCGATCAATCAAGCATGTGGAGATCGATTGTCCACTTGAATGCATAGTCTTTAGCATCACGATCGATTGATCAAGTATATGTAGATCGATCACCCAATCGAGCGCTGTATTCTCATCTCCATGATAGATCGATCAGTCCTACGTGGATCGATCATTCAATCGAGGGTTGGGTCCTTTATGCTTCATGATCCATCGATCCTAGCCTCAATCGATCGATTAAAGCTCTCTTATGAAATTCTCACTTGAAACAAATCAAACCAAAACAAAAAATCAACCAAAAACAGAAAAACTATGAAAGAAAAACTACCTAATAGTGGGTTGTCTCCCACTCAGCGCTTGTTTAAAGTCATTAACTTGACTTTCGTGTCACTTAGATGGTGGATTGACTCTTGGGAGGAATGTTCATTTCCGTAATCCTTACTTCACCGACGATGAACTTCCTTAGATGTTCATCCTTCCTATGGAATTTAGCTCCTGTAACGTCCAGCACACTACAGTTCCATCAGGGTGGATCCCCTTCGCAGTGTATGGTCCTGAAGATCAAAGTCCAAGTCTTCCTGCAAAAAACTTAATACACAAGGTTTTAACATCAAACTCATAATACTCATCAGCCTTATCATCAAGGGTACATGTATCGACTTGCTCAGGTGATTCCTCTGCTAGCTCACGACAAACACTGTACTCTTCATCTGATTCATACTCGAGTTCACTACTACCAAAACTAATAGAAACCAAACCTTCAAACCAAAAAAATGTCTTCTTCTCATTAGAAGCACTGATCATACCACACAGGTTGTTTGTTGAAACTCTAATCGAATAGGAGACTTCCTTGTCAACGTTTTCCAGCACAACCCTCTTGTTAGGGAAATTGTTTTTTGCTCCTACTGTGTTAAAGAAAGGTCTTCCCAACAAAATCGGAACTGCACCAACTCTAGCCATCTCAACCACTGTGAAATCGTTTGGTACTCTATAGTTTCCTACCAGAACAGTAAAATCAACTAGTCTTCCCCCTGGGCTCTTAGAAGTCGCAGTTCCAAAAGAGATAGACGAGTTGTGCTCCTACATAAGATCAATCCCTAAATTCTTCATCGTCTCTAAAGAGATAATGTTCACACTTGCACTTGAATCAAAAAGTGCATCACTGAAAATTAGTTTTCCCAAGATCCAAGGGATGGTGAACTCTCCTTGATTTTCTAGCTTAGTCAGCACTTTTGGAATAAGGATTGGAGGTCTGTACTTTCCTTCCTTACTGGCAGTACAATCCTCAACATTAGACTTCACAACATTGCATGATTCCTTAGGATTTTTCTCAACTTTTCCAGGTAGAGCTCCCTGAGGTCTCCTCATAGCTTTAGGATTTTGAGCTACTTGAATGTCTAGCTTCTTCAGATGTACAAAAATAACTCAAACTTGCTATTCAAATCGTTATACATGTTGTCTACCTTGGTGTTGAGCTCATGCGTGGTCTTCAGGTGTTTGGTTGCAAGCTACTAGATCAAAGCCTTGATCTCATCATTCGAAGTACCTGAAGAGCTTGTTGGAGCTTGCTGCTGTGGTGCCTGCTGCTGATACGGCTTGAAAGTTTTCTGCCAGTTGTTACCTCCTGAGTTCTGGTTGTAAGGCTTTTGACTATTCCATCTCTAAGCAGAACTTTGCACAAATGGCTTCCCTAGAAAGGGTGATCCCTAAGGCATTACCGGCCTTGGAAATACTACATCCTGGGGGTTCTCTACATTCGTGCTCCTGTAAGAAAGGTAGTTCGGATTCTGACCCCTGTTTTGCTAGTTCACATAATCAACTTCCCTCTGCTCATCTGACAATTCTGAATCATCCTGAACCTGTGCTACCTCTATGCCGTCATCCAGCTGATGTATACCCCTTTGACCTCCTTGATTTTCTTGGATAAGCATATCAAGTTTCTTAGCAATCTCATCGATCCTCTAAGTCTCCACACTGTTGACCTTTCTCCCTCGGTCATATTGTGGATAGTGATTCCCAGAACATGCAGAGAAGTTATCAATGAGGGTAAAAGCTTTATCCCTTGTGTTTGTCATGAAATCTCTATTGCTTGCAGCATTCAAAGAGTTTTTGTACTCCCAATCGATTCCACCATAGAAGGTGTTCAGCAACTGCTCATCGAAATACCCATGGTGTGGACAGTCTTGTTGGTACTCCTTAAAATGTTCCCACGCTTCATTCAAAGACTCACCCAATCATTGCTGAAACACTGAAATCTTATTTCTCAAGGATGCAGTCTTTGACTTGGTGTAGAACTGATCCAAGAAGGCAGCTCTAACTTCTTTCCACGTGGTGAGTGAACCTGGAGGCATATATCGCAACCATCTTGAAGCTTTATCAGAAAGTGAATGGTGGAACAGCTTAACAACGTCCGCAGGGACTCCATTCAAACTTGTCGTATTGCGCATATCCTCAAATTCTCAATGTGATCCATCGGGTTCTCTCCCGGAAGACCGTTGAAGACATATTGCTTCACTAATCCAATTAGTTGAGGCTTGATCTCATTGTCTTGCCTCTATATAGGTGGTGGACGAATAGAAGATATATTCTGGTAATATGTATGAGGTGTATACATATCACCTATAGCTCCGCGCTGAGGCTCCCCAACTAGCTAATCAGACGCGAGCCCCTCCTCGGGGCCTACGGGGTATTAGCAGCCGTTTCCAGCTGTTGTGTTCTCGCTGCCTCCTAAGTATAGCTAAATCCCTCTGCAACAGCTCAACTGTCTAGTGAACATTCTGTTTCCCTGAACACTGTTCTGAACTTCGGGATCCTGTTGAAGCTGCTGCTTTTTGCAACTCATGGCTCTTGCTCGTCGATTTTCACGTTCGACTCTAGCAAGTTCCTCATTATCAAAACCCAATAGATTTTATTTTCCTTGACTTCTTCTCAACAGAAACCTGAAAGAAAGACAAAAACAAAACACAAAAGAAAAACGTAAGTAAAAGAGTATATACTAGAAATCAAGTCTCAATCAAAAGGCAACTAATTGGTTCCCCGGCAATGGCGCCAAAAATTTGATGTCGCAAAGTTTTAACCCTATGAATCTACTATAAGTGCACAACAATGTAGTAGTAGTACTTATGGA
The DNA here is from genome assembly GCA_900406435.1 of Lepidium aucheri. Classification (NCBI taxonomy): domain Eukaryota; kingdom Viridiplantae; phylum Streptophyta; class Magnoliopsida; order Brassicales; family Brassicaceae; genus Lepidium; species Lepidium aucheri. The sequence continues at coordinate 10,949 of OVBA01005446.1, forward strand.
TCGAATCCATGAAGAACCAAGTTTTCACTTTCGATTATTCAACTCTAATTCAAGCTATACCAAAAAGATAATTCAAATGAAAGTAATAGTTTAACGATTTGCAAATATGATAAAAGCATCAGGCATCGAGTATTCATCATGAAATAAGAATCAATTCAGGGAAATTATTCAAGAACTATTACACATAATTCTCGACTTGAACATAAAAGTTTAATAAACCCACTATTGTGATGTCTATTACTCTATCTAACAACCTAGATATCCTAACTATCGTTGATTCTAAATTGTAAATGGGCCTTAATGAATTGGTTCAATTATCCACAATTAATCCTAACAATCAACTATTGCCGGTTAAGTTCAATTTCTCATCGATACTAGTTTAGGATTTTAACAAACTTTTGGAATGTAAATAACCTAAGATCATAGATTAGGTTATCAAGCTAATATAAGCATTACACACAAGTATAGATGGAGAATTTCTATTCATCGAATCATATTCAATCCCCAATTATCGATTCCTAAATCCCTAGACACTCTAAACCTGATAATTAAACTACTCAGACATGATTAAGAATGAAATAGAAGACGTAATGATGAAGAACATTAAATTGCAATTGAATTAATAAAAGGGTTTAAGAAATATTCTCAAAAGTAAGGAGGAAATGTTCTCCCTGCATACAAAGTACTCTCACAGTCAAAAATAAACTATGTGTCTGTTTCTAAAAGTGAAAAATAAGATTTTATAGGTCCCTAAAAATGCAGGTGCAAAACATAGAAAATTAGTTTTTATTCTTTGAAGGGTCGAGGATCGATCGATCGATCATTGTTGAGTGCTTGATCTCTCAAAGTTCTTGGTCGATCAATAGGTCGAGCTGCAGCTCTTAGTGGGAAGCCTGATCGATCAATCATGAAGTGTGGGTCGATCAATGGGTCGAGTGCTGCTCCTAGTGAGGAGAGTGATCGATCGATCATAAGATGCAAGTTGATCCACGGGTTGAGTACAACTCTTAGTGAGGAGTGTGATCGATCAAGAGGTTGATCGCTTGATCGCTAATCTTCTGTTGAAATTCTAGAAACTGCTATGATTTTTCTTGAACCATGCTCTACAGGTATAATCCAAATTTAACATGTTTTCCACCTGAAAAGACTCTAAAATGCAGACATTTATTCTAAAAATGTGAAATTAATGAGCTCAAAAACGATAAAATGAGGTATATCACAAAGGAAGAAGCAAATGGAGGATCAGTTACAGTAGAGTTCTGATCGATTTGATTCGTTGAGTAATTAGATGTCACATGTTAATGCGTGATTTAGCTCAACAGTTGGCGCTGTCTGTGGGGACAGTAGTTCTCTAACACAAGGATCAAAACAACAACTGAAGAATGCATTGGGATAGTAGCAGGTGACGAACCCGTGAAACTAATAGGAGAGCACTCGGACGAACAAAACCAGCGGGATAAGGAAAACCAAATTGCAATGAAAGAGGATGTTCAAATTCAACAACTTGAACAAAGGAGCCTCCAAACAGCACAACTACAGGCGATTGACGAACCTATGGACGTCCACAGCTTCTCCAAACCATTCTACGAAAAGCGGAAGAAGCAAATTGCCGAACAAATGAAAAACTAGAGGAAAATCCTGGTGATGAACAAGTCTGAAGGGGAATAAAGGATACTTGAAGAACATAAACACCAAGAATTAAAGAAATTACTGGACGAACACAAAGACTAAGAAGAAAAATAAATAAATATATATATATATATATATATATATAAATTAAGAGAAATAGGAGACAAGCGTTCGTAAATTGAAGTTTTAGATCCTAATATGGGAACACCCAACCCAACGTTCGAAAGTAATGATACTTTGAAGAACACAGGAAAATAATTTAAAAGAATTACAAGCCAAGAAGTCTGTTGTGCTAAATCATGCATCAGCATCACAGATGTTAACCTTAATTAGAGCTCCGACGACTGTAAATTGATCTTCTCCCATTGATGGTGTTGCTGCAAATTTGATTCCTATGGTTAAGGTTAAGCGCTCTTCTTCTGATCATGTTTAACAGAATAAATCACAAGATGATTAGGCTGTGGCTTCAGTGATGGCAAATCGTGATAATCTTTTTAGGGATAATCGAATTGCCGATCTTCAAAGCCAAAGATCCAATTATAGGAAAACTAACCGAAGAGAGTTCGAATAGAAAAGAAAAAGCTTTATTGATTGTTCTAAGAACCCAAAACACACAAAGTTGTACGGTTTTTAATCGATGATTGGAAAACTAAGACTACAGGTGCCTTTTATAATGAATAGAGAGAACCCTAATTGGCTAAAGAGATAAGGAAAGACTTAAAAGATACGATAGAGGAGAATCATAGTGAATCTTAACAATTTGGGCTTCACACTCAAGTCACAATTATTTTCTTGTAACAAATCCCCCTGGTTTGAAGGAACCTTGTCCTCAAGGTTCAGGAACGTTGCTTTGGAGAATAACAATAGTCTGGAGGATGCTTGTAACTTGTTTCACTTGTGGGAGCATCAGGTTTGAAGATCATCTTCTCTTTACTCTCGTCTTTATCAGAATTTGAATCATTGTTGTCCATCTCCACGTTGAAAAGTTGCGCCTTCTTATAGACAAGATAGTGTTCTGGAGTATACTTTTCATCACAAAATTAACACAATCCTTTGGATCTTCTTTCACTCATGAATTCTGCAGAAAGAGTCGATTTAGAAACCTTTGCTTTGCCTTTATCAAAAACAGCTACACTTTCTCGCTGAACACCTCGATCTCTCTTGTAAAGACCAGTCTCTTTCTCTTGTTCTGACTGCATCGAATGCTGGGAAGTAGACCACGAATAAGAAGCACTTGCAGCTGGGTTATATTCTCAAATAACCGACCTAACATAAGACATTGTCTCAGCGTCTGTGGCTGGAACATTCTCACATGCATCTGAGTATCATTCCGTTGTCCAACTAAATAGATACTCACCAAATACTGCTCAGGAAAGTTAACTTTCAGTTTGATTACATCGAACTTGTTTTGGTAGTCAACAATTCCGTTAGTCTCTTGCAGATTTTTAACCTCAGAAATAGGATCATCAATCACATCCCCAAACCTTTCAATCAAGATGACTTTGTAAGCAGTCCAATTGCTCAACACACCGGAACCAACATTAGACTGAATGAAAGAGCGATTCCAAGTAGCAGCTTCACCAAAGAAGTGAATAGAGGCTAGTCGAACTTTCATATTTTCTGGTGGTTGTTCCACCTCAAAAAACTCTTCGACCTTGAAGATCCAATCTCGTGCGTCTTCTCCATTAAACCGTGGGAATTCAACCCATCCCAATCTGGTTACTCCTGCATAAGGTCCTGGTAATGTAGCCAAGGTTGTGTCGTTACCTGGAGCCATAAGAATTTAATTTGAAGAAACCGGAGGAATGGAGTTGTAGGTTGAAGTGTGCTCAGTTTCCATTGTCGGTGAGGAAGAAGCAGGTAGTGCAGGTAACTCTTGCTTCATCAACACCATCATGTCTGCAAAATTTCTTTTGATTGTCTCAGAAATCCGATCCTCTTGAGAAGCCAAACGTTCTCCTTGAGCATCAAGGATATTACCTTGTGCAAGCATCATCTTCTCCATTGATGCAATCCTTTCGTCGAGAGTAGACTCAGCGGTTTGCTCTGTTTCTTTGCCGGAGTTTTTCTTTGCAACCATGCTTGTAGTCTGAGAAAAGTTCTGGCTCTGATACCTTTGATATAGGAAAACTAATCAAAGAGAATTCGAATAGAAAAGCAAAAGCTTTATTGATTGTTCTAAGAACTCAAAAACACAAAGTTGTAGGGATTTTAATCGATGATTGAAAAACTAAGACTATAGGTGCCTTTTATAATGAATAGAGAGAACCCTAATTGGTTAAAGAGATAAGGAAAGACTTTAAAGAACTTGGGCTTCACGCTCAAGTCACAACTATTTTCTAGTAACAGATCCGTACACATGGATCAACATTGTGGAAAGATTTTTCGAATTGGGTAAATACACTGACTCTCACAAGCTGGAACTTGTTTCTTTGAGTCTATCTAGGAGGGTTTTGAGTTGGTTTAATTGGTAAGCAAAAAGGAATCCATTTCTGAGTTGTGATGATTTTAAGGAGAAATTGTTAGCAAGATTTAACAGAGCTAGTCATATGTCTCCTCATGATCAATTTTATGATCTCAAATAGACTGGTTCAAGAAGTATCATCCCAATTAGATGATATCTCAGAGAAGAGTCTGATTTTTGTGTTTAAGAAAGGTCTGAAACCAGAATTTACAGTTCTTTTGAAGATGATGAAGCCAAAAAATCTCTTGACGAATATGATCGAAATTGTTTTGTAATTAGAACCTACTGTTATGGCTCATACGGTAGAAGGTGCAATATCGAATGAACAACATCAAGCAGTTCCTAATTTGACATATTCCTTCAAGACAAAACAAATTAGAGGAAACCTCCATGTAGTGCCTCTAATTCTATTCCTTATGAAACTGTTAATTCTTATGCTGCATCTCGTACTACTTCTAGATCAGTGAAAGGTCGTAGACATTTATCATCTGCTAAATTTGAAGAACGCAGAGAGAAGCGTTTATGCTTCCATTGTGATGAGTCTTTACATATGGACACAAATGTAATCAAAAAGAACTACAAGTACCGTTGATTGTTGGTGGCACAGAGTTTGCTATAGAGAACAATGTGCACTTAGATGAATATCAAGAAGAAAAGATTGTTTTACAACCTCAACTCAGGGAATTGTCACTTCAGGCTTTTTGTGGTGATAAATCTCTCTCTGCAACTAAAGTCAGAGGTTGTATTAGTAAAACTTCGATTGTGATCATATTGGACAGTGGGGTAACTCACAATTTTATTGCCCTATCTGTTGTTGAGTGTTGTAAACTGCATCCTACTCCATTGGCTCTAGGAGATGTTTTGTTGGGAACTGGTTTGAGGGTACGAAGCTTAGGAGTGTGTCAAGGGGTTAAGTTTGGATTATATTCACTGCAATTTGAAAGTGTTTTTCTGAATTTTGAGTTAGGCAGTGCTGATGTGATACTGGGTATCAAGTGGTTGAAGACTTTAGGCAAATGTCAAGTGGACTAGGATGCTCATGAGATATCTTTCATCTATCATGGCAAAATAGTGACATTGTTTGGTGACCCTTCTTTAAATGCCATTGTAACTCCTCGAGTTTTACAAAATCAGGTTTTCTTTGAGTTACTTGCTCTTATTGTTTCTTCTAAAACCTCAATGATAATGCTCCAGTTGAAATTCAACAACTTCTCACTCAGTTTGCTACAGTCTTTAATGAACCATCTTCATTACCTTCTTCGAGCACATGAGCATTCTATTTCATTGCTTCCTGGTACTATGCCGGTGAGTATCCGTCCATACAGTTTCCCTCACTCTCAAAAGGAAGTTATGGAATCCATGGTGAATCAAATGCTCAAATCTGGTATAATTAGAGAAAGCCTAAGTTTTTTTCCTAGTTATTCTAGTAAAAAAAGGTATTTAGTTGGCGTTTTTGTGTGGATGTTAGAGCTCTAAATTGAGTAACACTTCTTGATAAATTTCCAATACCTGTGATTGATCAACTATTGGATGAAGTCTGGTTCTTGTGTTTTCTCAAAACTCGATCTTCGTTCAGGGTATCACCAAATACGGATGAAAGACTTTGATGTTGAAAAGACTACCTTCAGGACTAGTGACGGTCATTATGAGATCTTTGTAATGCCTTTTGGCCTTACAAATGCTCCTGCAACGTTTCAGAGTCTAATGAACGCAATTTTTAAGCCATTTCTCTGCAAGTTTGTGTTGATTTTCTTCGATGATATACTTGTGTGTAGTTCATCTTTCAATGAACATTTGATTCATCTTCAAGACATGTTACAGGTGCTTACAAAGAATTAACTCTTCGTTAACAAAAAGAATGTCTTTTTGCACAGCCACATATTGATTACTTTTGACATATTATCTCGAAGAAGGGAGTTTCTACAGACCCAAGCAAAATTGAAGCTACTAAGAACTGGCCAGTTCCTCGTACTATCAAGACTCTTTGTGGATTTCTCAGGCTCACTGGTTACTACAGGCGATTTGTCTGCAACTATGTTATCCTAGCTAAACAATTAACTTCTCTGGTAAAAAAAGATAAGATCCAGTGGTCCTCTGCAGCTTATACTACTTTTGAATGCAATTCAATCTGCACCAGTTTTAGTGTTACCTGACTTTGTGAAGACCTTGTGGTGGAATCGGATGCTTCATGTGTGGGATTAGGCAATTTTCAATGCAAGGCAATAACCCACTAGCTTTCTTCAATTCAGCGTTGACAAATTCAAGAACTGTAAAAGCCAATATATGAGCGTGAACTCATGGATATTGTCATGGCTATACTTAAATGAAGCACTATCTTTCTGGGAGAAAGTTTGTAGTTCGTACGGACCAAAATAGTCTAAAGTGTCTATAGATTATCAGAGATGGTTGGTGAAGCTTTTGGTGTATGACTTTGAGATTGAATATAAGCCAGGAGTACATAATAAAGCCACAAATGAGCTTTCTCGTTGTATGTTGGCTCAGTCTCATGTTGCCAAAGCCAGCTTGTTTGCATTGACCTTACCTGCATCTTTACAGTTCCAAGATCTTTATAAAGAATTGGATATTAGCCTCGAGATCCAGTCTATGCTTTCCAAAATCAGAAATGGTGAACTGGGCTCAAAACACTACTTTATATCCAATACAGAGTTTTCTAAAAAGGACGAATGTTTCTTCCTAAGGATATACCAAACATATACCTCTTATTCTCTCTAAGTATCATGATGGTCTTCAAGGAGGACACACAAGGATTCTTAAAACCTAGAAATGGATTCAAGAACAGTTCCAATGGCGTGACATGAAATCTGATATACAAAAGTATGTTTCAAAATGTGTTATCTGCCAGACACATAAGTACAGCAGCTTAAATCCAGCTGGATTACTTCAACCCTACCTATTCTAGAGCAGATTTGGTCACATTTATCTATATATTGTATTGAGGGCTTGCCTCATTCTGCTGGTGCTGACGTGATATTAGTAGCAGTAGATTGTTTGAGCAAATATGGTCATTTCATTGGTTTAAAATACCTTTTTACAGCCACGGATGTAGCTCTAATTTTCATTAAAGAGATTGTTCGTCTGCATGGTGTTCTGGAATCATTGGTCTCATGTCAAGATAAAGTATTCCAAAGCACTTTTTGAAGAGAATGTCATTGATTGTCCACCACTAAATTGAATTTTTCTACAACTTACCATACGGAAATTGACAAACAAACTGAGGTCATTAATCAGTGTTTAGAGACTTATTTAAGATACTATGCATCCACTAATCCTACAACCTGGGCTAAGTTCTTATATTGGGCAGAGTATTGGTATAACTCTTCATTCCATAATGCCCTTAAGTCAACACCTTTTAAAGTTGTTTGGTAGAGATCCACCTCGTTTGTTACCATATGAAGCAGGCTCCACATCAAACTTTGAGCTTGAGAAGATGCTTCAGGAACGTGACTTAATGCATTCTTCTATCAAGCAAAATCTGATTTATGCGCAGTCTGTGATGAAGAACAATGCTAACAAACATATAAGGGATTTGGTTTTCAACGTTGGTGATAAGGTATTCCTTAAACTCAGACCATATAGACAACATTCTCTGAGTAAAAAGGTCTGTCAAAAGTTATCCGCAAGATATTATGGACCATTTGAAGTATTAGAAATGATTGGTCAAGTGGTCTATAGACTCAAACTCCCTGCAACTTCTCTACTGCACCCGGTGTTCCATGTTACACTCGTGAAGCCAGTGTTAGGTAAACATCACACCATTGTAGATTTACCCAATGCTCTTAATGATTTGGATGAGTTGGTTGTATAGAACCGTAAAAACACTTATATAAGAATTGCTCTTTTATTACTTTGGAAAATAACTCAAAACCTTTTAGCTTACAAGAACAACTTTCTTAAAAGCTCTCAATCGAAATTATAGAGATTGTTATGACTCAACAACTCTATTTTTAACCACCTATCCTAATCCTAATCAATATAGGTAACTCTAGTTTTAGATAACTTCTAGAAACTAATTAATCCTTATCTCTAAGGATAGCTTGCACCTCAAGCTAACTCTTGATCTTATCATCAAGCTTATCTTCAACATTCTCCCTCTTAAGCCTAATGTCTTGAACGCCAATGAACTCTCCCATTTCCTTGAATTTGATCTTTCCTAATGTCTTAGTAAGAATATCCGCCTTTTGTTATTACCAGGAATGTGCTCAACATCTATCAACTCCTTTTCTACACATTCCCTAATGAAATGATATCTCTTGTGAATATGCTTACTTCGTCCATGAAACACCGGGTTATTGGTGAGTGATATGGTCGATTTATTGTCAATGAAGATCGGAAATCTCTTTCTTTCTTCTCCAGTTATCTCACTTAAAAGTTCTTGAAGCCAAATTGCTTGTTTTGCTGCTTCCGTAGCTGCCATAAACTCGGCTTCACAAGATGAAAATGCTATTGTTTCTTGTTTTGAGAACACAAACTAATTGGATAACCATTGTAGTAAAAAATATGTTCGGTTGTACTCTTTCCATCATCTTCATCAACATTGTAACTTGCATCGCTACAATCCCTCTTCCTTCCTTCGACTAAATCTTAAGCCTTGTGTGAGTGTTCCTTGTAGATATCTTTTTATTTTCTTCAAAGCAGTTCCATGTGTCTCTTTTGGTTCTTGCATATAGCTACTCAATACTCCTACACTAAAGGCTTAATCTGGTTGGGTATGAATTAAATACCGAAGACATCCAATCTGTTTTTGATGAGTGTGATTTTTAATGGTTTTAGAGTACCATTTTAGGTTTTTTTTG